>JAODAL010023609.1:0-62351 GCA_025379985.1 Phyllomedusa bahiana
CCCCTTGGAATACCAGAATACTCCAGTGAGTATAAAGAAACAGCTCTGCTTGTTGTCCACGGAGTTTGTAAGTCCTATGCCTGCACCAACACAGGATTTACAGGAGCAAGTGCTGGAGCTCCTCTTAGATGCTGCCGCTCAGCTTGCCAGTCAGGCTCCGCCCCTCCGTGGCCTGACGTTTCTGATTTGGTATTGACCCGGACTGTCTCACGATTCTTCCTCGTGACGGCCCCAGCACTCTAGCAGTGCAGAGACTATCGCCCACTTGGCGTCTGCCGCCTAGGGAAGCACGTCAAGTAGGCAGGGACAGTGGGCTGGGTTCCAGTCAGGGCTCACTGTACTTCCCTTGACGTGACATTATCGCAGGCCGAAACCGTTACTGCTCTCCAGAAACTATGAACCCCATGACAGCTCTGGTAGAGCAGATGCAGGGGCTTACCCAGCTAGTCCAGGATCTGGCGCTGAGGGTACAACAGCAGGAGACTTCCCCAAGTCCAAGTGTCCCTGCACTACCTTCCCCTCCTGGGGAACCCCCTATTCAGTTGCCTGACAGGTTCTCAGGCAACAGGAAGGCCTTTTTGGCATTTAGAGAGGGATGTCGCCTGTATTTTAGGCTCCGCCCACGTACCTCAGGCAATGAGGAGCAAAGAGTGGGAATTGTTATATCCCTACTTCAGGGTCCCCCCCAGGAGTGGACATTCTCTTTACCACCTGATTCGCCAGAACTTTCTTTTGTGTGCAGGTTCTTTGCCTCTTTAGGCGTACTTTTTGATGACCATGATAGGGAGGCCGTGGCCGAGGCTCAGCTGACCACCTTGAGGCAGGGTAAAAAGACGGTGGAGGAATATTGCTCCGAATTTCGGCGCTGGTGTGTTCCGTCTGAGGGGAACTACCCAACTCTTAGATGCCAATTTAGATTAGGGTTAGCTGACCATGTGAAGGATTTACTGGTGGCTTACCCTACCTCTGGTACTTTATATGAGGCTATGGCACTAGCCGTTCATCTGGACAGGTGTTTTAGGGAGAGACGTCGGGAGAAGGCTACCACGCCATGGTCACCTCTACACCCACGGTTCCTGATATAAACCCAGAGGAGCCAATGCAAGTGGGGGCTTCTTCTGCAACTGCTGCTAGGGACCGTAAGACTTCTCGTTGTATCCAGGGATTATGCTTTTACTGTGGCAAAGATGGACACGTCGTCTGGGAGTGCTCCAAGAGGAAGACCAGTTCGGAAAACTTCAGCGCCTAGGTGATTTGCAGGAAGGACACCTAGGCAAGCAGGTATTTCCTATTGTACCCCAAAAGTTGCTGCTCCCAGTTAAGAATTCATACTTGTCGCTGTCTGGTTCTGGGAATGCATTTGAGGATTCTGAATCAGATTCTAATTTTGTTTATGAGTCCTTCGACAAACTACAAGGCCTACCTTGGAGACCGCTGATTCTCTGCGGGTTGTGGCTATTGACTCCACTCCCCTAGCTCGGGGCACAATCCAACATTGTACTCCTGAGCTGGAGATGGTGGTCGGATCCATGCATGCTGAAAAGTGTATTCTATTTATCATGGAGGGGCTGCCCGCTGATGTGGTTTTGGAGCTGCCGTGTGCTTCAGAAACACAACACGGTGTTTGACTGGAATTCAGGTGAATTAATCAAGTAGGGACAACTTTGTGTTTACAGTTGTCTTCCTACCATACTGGGCAATACTGAGGTGGAGCAGATTCCTGTTTTCATTCATGACTTTGCTGAAGTATTTTCTCAGAAACAGTCGGAGATACTACTCCCTCATAGATCTTACGACTGTGGAATTGACCTATTGCCCAGAGTGAGGTTTCCCAAGGGGAGGATATATAATCTGTCTGGTCCTGAGAGACTAGCCATGAAGCAATATATTGCAGAAAGCTTACAGAAGGGGCATATCTGACCTTCGGTGTCCCCTATGGGTGCAGGGTTTTTCTTTGTAGGAAAAAAGGAGGGAGGCCTCTGTCCATGCATAGATTACCGTGAACTGAATAAAATAACGGCAAAAAAACCAATACTCTTTACCCTTGATCCCTGATCTGTTCAATCAAATCCAGGGAGCAAAGTGGTTTTCCAAGTTGGACCTTAGAGGGGCCTATAACCTCATCCGTATCCGAGAAGGGGATGAGTGGAAAACCGCGTTTAACACTCCTGAAGGTCATTTTGAGTATCTGGTGATGCCGTTCGGGTTGTGCAATGCTCCCGCGGTGTTCCAGAACCTGGTAAATGATGTTTTCCATGAACTCATTGGTTGTAGCATGGTCGTTTTACCTGGATGACATTTTAATCTATTCGGAAGATTGGTCGTCTCATGTTAAACATGTATGACAGGTATTGCAAATCCTGAATGAAAATAGTTTGTTTGTCAAGCTTGAAAAATGTGTTTTTGGGGTGCAGGAGGTACCTTTTCTCGGGAACATCCTGACTCCTAACTCATTTCGTATGGACCACGGTAATATCAGGCTATTCTCAATTGGGTCTTTCCTTCATCCCTGAAGGCCCTGCAGCAGTTTCTAGGGTTTGCTAATTACTATCGTAAATGTATTCGTAATTTTTCTGTCTTAGTTCGGCCGTTGATTGAAATGACTAAGAAGGGGGTGAAATTCAGTAATTGGCAACCTGAGGCCATAGAGGCAGCAGCTGATTTGCGACCCCACCTGATACACATTCTGCTGGAAGCTGTGTGAGTCAGAGGCCCAGCCACTCCGGACAGGGGGCGTGTCGCACCAGCCAATGGGAGGACCCAACGGCCGCTCCATTCAGCTACAGGGACGGTATCCGGGAATCACATTTAAACCCCCTGCAGGCTGAGTGCAGCACCTGCGATATTCTCCTGGCTGCCTTACCTGTGCTTTGTTAGTTTGTTCGTTTACCTGTGTGCCTGACCTCGGCTTGTTTCCTGACACTGTCTTACGCTCTGAATTTGTACCTCGCTCCCGTTTGGCTTTTGACCCTGGCTTGTTTAAGGTTTCTCTTTGGTTCTGACTTGTGGCCTAACGTTTCTGATTTGGTATTGACCCGGACTGTCTCACAATTCTTCTTCCTGACGGCCCCAGCACTCTAGCAGCACAGGGACTGTCGCCCAGTTGGCGTCTGCCATCTAGGGCAGCACATCAAGTAGACAGGGACAGTTGGCTGGGTTCCAGTCAGGGCTCACTGTACTTCCCTTGACGTGACATAATGTTAATATTTAAATTTAGCCAAAAGTTTAATTTGATATTTTACAGATATCACAACTTTATCCTCTATAGCTACAAAGGGAGATTAAATCATACTTTTATGTGAGTATGCACTACACATGAAGCAATTTATTATTAATTGTCATACGCATCAAAATTCCTATTACTTTATTTGTGTCACCCCATTGTTTTTGGGCTTGAATTATGCAGTGAACAACATCTGGATTGCCTGATAGGACTTTTCATTTAGGGAAAAAAAAAAAGACCAAATGACTTACAAAACAAACCTTTTGCTGATGCTTCAATAAAGTTATTGCATTTTTTTTCCACCAGGCAAAGTTCCGTAGGTATACAGTCCATGTTAACCACAGTAATCTACAGACCCCAGCAAGAACGTCCCTGTTGATCTGAGCAAGCCCTAGCTTTCTCATTAGCAATCAGCAAATCCTCTTGGTGTCTGCTGGTTTCAAATCAGGGCAAGTGTTTTTATTGCTTGTGTAAAGCCCAAAAGGACAATACCAGTAATGCTTTCTAATCAACAGTGAACATATGAGATCCCACATTCATAGCAGGCTCAGGCTAAGTTCCTGAATGCTATTGAGTTGGATAGAGCCTACGGTATCCTGAAAACAAGGCGGTTGCTGATAACAATGCCGGAAGCACTGGGGGTAACATCATTATTTAGTCTGCCTCTGTGTTTCTCTTTGTGCATCTTTTTATTTTACAAACTGTGGGGGTGAAGAAAGTTTACCCAGTTGTACTATTCAGACAAAGTATGCAGCCTTGTGTATTTGAAATATCCCTGGAATAAAGAGCAGGACTAATAAGTTTAGAGCGGTAATATATGTATGACTAAGCAAATCATGGCTTTTGTATTTCACAGAGTAACTTTAAAGTGCATTGAGAGACACAGATTTGCCATATGTTGTTGGGTTATAGGCTATTTTGTTAGTAATGCTTGCATTCTCTAAAGATATTATAGAATTCAGTCACATTACATTTCTTATGTTATGTTTATTGTATTCCTGAATACATAGACTACAAGCATTGTCATATCATAAATAAAAAGCACCTTCAACTCCAACCCAATGTTTCTATTAATTCAGTAGAGTACATAGAGAAGAAAGACCACATAGCAACGTTAAAAATGAAGCCTTTCTCAGGTGCTGCTTGACACTAAGGCTATGTTCACACGGCTTAATTGCGGGGCGTAATTACGCCCCGCAATTACGCCATGTGGACGGGGGCGGGGCGGGGGCGAGGTGGGAGCGGGGGGCCGGCACCTCGCCGGTCCATAGACTATCAATACTAGCGGCGCGTATACGCCGCTAGTAAATGACATGTCACTTTTCTCCCCACGTGGCGGATTCGCCGGGCGGGGAGAGGAGACGTAATCCATAGTTCTCTGTGAGAACTATTGATACCCGTAATGACTGGGACGTATTTCAGTCCGTAATTCGCGCCGTACTGCGCAAATTACGGACTGAAATACGTCCCATTTTAAGTCGTGTGAACATGTCCTAACACACTTACATAGTTACATAGCAGAGTTGAAAATAAACAACCAGGCAGTTCATCAAGCTCAACTAAGAGGGTGGAGAAGATGTGGATGATGGAAGGGTCATTTTAAAACTTTGTTTTTCCTATTGATCCAGAATTTGGAACCCATAAGGCATGAACCAATGTGCCCCAAAAGAAATATTCCACTCCTGAACTCAAATCGTGATCAAACTGGATCTATATTTTAACAAGAATTGTATATGTCTATATAAGTATTAATATTATTTTGTAGCAAGTAATTGTCTAAGCCTTTCTTGAAACCATCAACTTGTCTTCCTGTGACCAACTCCTGAGGAGACTTTTCCACAGATTTACAGCTCTCATGGTAAAGAAGGCTTGTTAACTCTAAAGAATGAACTTTGTCCTCCAGATGGAGGGAGTGTCCCCTTGTCTTTTCAGGAGTTTTTTCAATAATTTTTTTTTTTCAAAATGCTTGCGACCATTCATTTAGTCATACCTCCCCATAGACATGTCTTCTCAAGACCAAACCTTTAAAGTTTCCTCATAACTTAGATGCTTACCTGTAGCATCAGAAGGGTTTGGTACTTTCATCCAATTCTGATGTCTGAGTAAATTTTCTCCTTTGTTGGTCAACATTACAGCTCCTTTAGAGACCACATCCCTGTAAATCCCTGTTTTTTTACCACTCACTAAAACAGTGAAACGACCAACCTACTATGATTCTCCCTCCTTCTTCTGGTAGCTTATTGCAGTTGAATGAACTGCCACTATAAGGCTAGGTTCACACGGTGTAATTGCAGGGCGTAATTACACCCCGCAATTACGCCGTGTGGCCGGGGGCGGGGGGCCGGCAACTCGCCGGCCCATAGACTTGCATTACCAGCGGCGCGTATACGCCGCTGGTAATTCACATGTCAATTATCTACCCCCTCTGCATATTTGCCGAGCAGGGAGAGGAGACATAATCCATAGTTCTCTATGAGAACTGTGGATTACCGTAATGACTGGGATGTATTCCAGCCGTAATTTGCGCACTCCGGAGCGTAATTACGGACTGAAATATGTCCAATTTTAAGCCGTGTGAACATGGCCTAATATTTATGCCTTTGCCATGGGGGCATTGAGAAGTGAGAGTTTTGCCCTAAAGCAACTGAAAATTGGCCTCAGTCTTTCTTTGAAATAATAGTCATAAATGGTGATACACAGTTATGACTGACAGGTCACTTAAACAGAATAAGTAAGCAGAAGCAACGCAACTTTTTTTAAGTTTTTTTTTTTTTTTTTTTATATGAGTATGTTAGGGAAACCCCCGCCGGCCCACTCGAGGATCGACGGCCTGACTTGGGGTGTATCGTGACAAGGTCAGCCAAATACTGTTCACAGTCAACCCCTGTTCACACGGGCACAGGAAGACCCAGGGAGTGCAAGTGGACACCCTACTCGTACACAACCCTGAATGGCTGGGAGAGATCTATTTACCCACGCTAGTTAAACGGCGCTCTGCCAGGGCCAAATAAACTGCCACCAGCTCCTCATTTGGTTATAAGACCGGTCCGTTACCGTCTTACAACAAGGCCAGGAACCAGCCTTGGGGTAGCTAAATTTAAAAGATCGAGTACTAGGGCAGGTGAGTTCAATTATCAAGGCAGACTAGCTCAGATTAAAGTTTATAGATTTAATTCGCCTTGAAGGGTGCACTAGACAGACAATATGTACAGAGGGATAATATTATACAGATATTGGTCAGAGGTGCAAATATAAGTATGGTTACAAACAACGGCAGTAAGATGTGTCCAGTTACCTGAGGTTGGCTTGGTTGTGGGCCCACATGGGGGGGCTAATGTGGCCTTGCTTCTGTGTGGGTGCTTCTGGAATGCTGATGTCAGGTACCCCCCCCTCCTGAAAGCAGAGCTGGGCAGACCTGGGCTTCTGCTTATAAAAGTAATGGGACAGCCCACGTCGCAGCCCCCTATACTCCCCCTCACACCCTTGGGACGGTCTACAAACTCCTCCCTCTCTGGCCATGCCATTTTTTGACTGAAACATGAAATGCACCGTACCGCGGCAGGGCATTGGGACAGAACTGAGCCAGTGGCACCATCAGAACCGGATGGGCCTAAGCTACTCCCTGGTACCAGGCATGCCTATTTTATGGGCTTTCTAAGGCCACCTTTGTGTTTCTGTCTTACCCTGCAGCCTAGAACCTTGGGAGTGGCAGCTATATGCACGGGGAGTTTTATATTTTAAAATACGAGACTGGGTTGGACCTGTTATGAAAGGCTCTCCCATAAATCTTTATGAAATATTGGGCCGCTGGGTCTGGCCTCAGTTTATTCAAGTCTTTGTCCTCCAGGTCTGAGAGAGCCCATGTGTTTCAGGTGCTAATTAATTTAAATGAGGATCCTTTGTTGCGCTGGCCTCCCCTGCTGGGGCTGGCTTCCTTTGTAAGTCTATTCCTAATTAAGGCTTCCTGTGACTGAGTTGGTGGTGGGGGAGATCTGCAACCTGAGTGACTTGAGTTATGAAGGTGGAGAGGGGATGACTTGTCATTTTTGAGTGAATTTTCCTCACAGAGTAAAACTTTTGAGCAATCACCATATGAATTCGGTATCACAAGAATCGTGCTGACCTGCAGAATAAAGTTAACGTTGTTTATATTACACAGTCAACTCCACACCAATGAAACCCAAAATACCATGGTGCAGTTGCATTTTTTTCTCTTCCACCCAACAAAAAATTTTTTTTTGGTTTACCAAAAAAATTTCACTGTACCACTAGAAATGACAAATTCTTTCACAAAAACAAGGTCTCCTACAACTATGTAGAAGGAAAAACAAAAAAGGTATGGCTCCTGGCAGGAAAAAATAATAAACACATTATGGCTCAAAATTGCTGCATCAGAAATTGTTAAAAGAAATCTTTGTAGACTGTGTAGACTATGTAGACTATCAATGCTTACCTAGGGCAAGATTTTCTCTGGTTATACCCTATGTAGCTATATACATAGTGGTTCAGTGGTGAGCACTACTAACTTGGTGCATTTGGGCCCTGAGTTTAACGAGAACCTGTCACATCGTTTTTACCCTCCTGGCTGAGGACAGAACAAGCTAGTGTCAGACCTTTTCCAGTTTCCAGTGCTGTGTCCCTTATTCTGTAAGATGCTGTAGTTTTCATGTACTTAATGCTCAAATCTGCAGTTTTCAGCCAGAAGAGTCATTGGAAGAGTCATTCAGAGAGTCCGTTTTTTTCAAACCCTGCCCACCTGAGGCTAGCCCCGCCCACCTCAACTGATAAACCTATTACTTTGAATAGGTAGAATCATGAGAATAACTGTCAGTGGGTGGTGCTAACCTTTGGTGGGCAGGGCTAACACTTGCTCATGAATAAAATTTGAGGGGTAAATGCTCTAAAACTCCAGCATCTTATAGAATAAGGGACACAGTGCTGGAAACAGCAGGTCTGACACTAGCTTGTGCTGCCCTCAGCAAGGGGGGCATAACCTATGTGACAGGTTTCCTTTAAATCTGACCAAGGACGGCAAGGACGGCATAAAGTTTCTGTGTTCTTCCCGTATTTTCATTTTTTATTTTTCTAGTTTCCTGCCATACGCCAGAAACATATAAATTCCACTGTGCTGTGGAATATAACAATACAAAATAAATGAATAAATTTGTATCCATAATAGAAAATTGGCTCATTCTGTGTTCTCACCCAGAAGCCACATTAATAAAAATAAACCTTCAATAAATTGCCGGTTTTCCAGCTTTCCATCTCCCCAAAAAAAAATATATATATGTGCACCAGAATAAAGATGGCATCATAGCTAAGACATAATAAAACCTTTTTATTATAACAACATTTTATTTACCTTCAAAATATAATTTAAATTGGAGATACACAATAATGTGTTGTAGTAGTCTACAATGTAATAGACATCCAAGGTGTGATTTCCCACAAAGGTAACACATCAGTTACATAGGTCAGGGCCGCTGTACAGGTGGTACTCCTGTACAGGGCCCGGTGAAACCAAAATCACCAAAGAAGAGGGGAAAAGAAGACCAGACAGAAAAGGAAGGAGAGGCATAAGGGGGAAAGGGGGAGGGGGGAGTAACCGACACTAGCAATCTATCAAATGAGGCCGAATATACAGCCGGAACCGTTCCGATTCCCTCTTCACTGCTGCCGGAGAGAGACCCAAACTCGCCGCCTCTGTTGCAGCTCCAATCCGAGACGAGTGAGGAGCATACCTGGACGGATCCAAACCCAACTGGCCCAAACACCTGCAAAACACCCCCGTGAACTGAAAAACGGGACAAAAAATTACCCCCATCATGCTGCAACAACGGTCCGTAGGGTGACTGAAATGTAGCCGCATACATCCTAAAACACCTCACTGGGTACAGGGGAGAGTCCCTTACTTCACCCAAAACCACCACCTTCCCACGACCAAAAACATCAGTTTTGGAACGCCGAATCCTAAACCGCACCCTATCCGCCAAAACTTCAACATGTTCCCAATGTAAACCCCCGCCCACCTTTTGACTTGGCGAGACCAGCTCTCCAATACGCAGAGCCCCAAAGAACGCCCAAGAAAACGCTAAGCGAAACAACCGCAACTCGGCCAGAGACTGGCAAACCTGATCCGACACCACACCCAGCCATTCAAGCAAACGGAAATCCACAGGCCGAAGGCCATCCCAACTGACCCGCCCCTTCCGAAGACCCCTTACCACCTGTCGAACAACAAAGTCCTTAGTGCAATCGCCCTCCACCCAAAGCTTAAAACCAAACGCCAATGCAGAAAAAAACGGTTAACCCTCGATACTGACCACCCCTCCCTTGAAACATGACCAAGAAAACAGCACAGCACCTAAGGCCTATCACTCTCCTGCACAACTTCACCAAGCCTTTGAAGCCACACATTCCAAACATTCCACGCTGCTTCATAGGCCACCCATGTCTTCTCAGAAAGGGACGCCTGAATTAATCTGCTTGCTTCCCATTGACCACAAATGCGCCGGACAAAGCAGCCCTGTGACCGATGCTCCTGGCGCCAGCTCCCGAAACCAGTCCCACTGAAAATGAGACAAGGCATCCGCTAGTGAGTTATGCACTCCCCGGGAAAGGGGTTTTCCCCCACCCCCCCACGCATTAAGAGCCAAACACCGCAATACAAACTGACGCAAAAGAAAGAACCACGGAGGAGAGGATGCCGACAAATTATTGATGGCTTGCACTACCCCCATATTGTCGCAGTGAAACCTAACCTTCTTATCCCGAATCCTATCCCCCCAAATCTCTACCGCAACAATTATGGGAAACAATTCGAGTAAAGCCAAGTTCCGCACCAACCCCGATTGCACCCAGTCCAAAGGCCAACTGCTTGCACACCCAAATCCCCCTTTCAATAGGCCCCAAAGCCCCTTGCTACCAGCTGCATCAGTGAAAATATCCACCTCCGCTTCTAATGAATCTCCCAATATCAATGAACGACCGTTGTAACGTTCCAAAAACTCCCCCCCACACTCGCAAGTCCTCCCTCAACTCCCCAGAAAGCCGCACAAAGTGGTGCGGAGCACGCACTCCAGAGGTAGCGAACGCCAGGCGCCTGAAGAAAACCCTGCCCATAGGCATAATGCGACAAGCAAAGTTGAGCTTGCCCAACAGGGATTGCAACTCCCGAAGCAGAATCTTCTTCAGCAACCTCGCCCGCCGAACCTCCAACCGCAAAGGCCGAGCTTCTCCCGGGGGGAAGAAAAAGTCAGGCCCCTTGTCAATTCGAATCCCAAAAAAATTCAAAAAATGGCGGGGCCTTCCGTTTTTCTGGAGCCAACGCCCCCCCCAAACAAACTCTGAAACCCACTCATCGTCCGAAACAACACTCACAAATGGACCTTCAGGGCCAATTTAAAAAAAAACATCCAATAATGGAACCCCCCCCCACATCCCAACCACCCATTCCAAAAACGAACAAAGGCCCCCAAATAGGGACAAAAATTGGGAAAAGCCCATTTGCAGACACCGTCCCCAAAAAAAGCCCCCCCCCCAAAAACACCCCAAAAAACCCCCACGCTGCGCATGCACTGGCAAAATGGAAACGCCGCTCATGGGCGTTTTTGCCAACAAAAGCTCCCACCTAACGCTGCACCAAAGATTTGCCATATCAAACAAGTGTACCACTGAACAAAGCCCCGGTCAAATTTCCTTTTATTAACCCACTGCCCCCGCGGGAAGGAGAGATGGGGTATGAGCGGAATTTTTCCGAGTTTTCCCTTTTTGGGACCACACCCAATGGGGAAAAAAATTAAATCCGGGAATGGAGCTCACAAACGGGCCAGCCAGCGCCCCAACGAAACCCCTTTCCCCCAACTGTCAAAAAACCACCTCCTTGTGCCCCAAAGGGCTGACCACAAATTTTAAAGGGAAAAAGGGACTGTATCCCGAAAGGGGATACAAAATTTTGCCCCCAAAACCATCCCACAAAAGCTCACAGCCCCCCTATCCAAATCCCTTTCGAGGTACGCCTGCATCCTTTCCACCTTCCCGCGTCTGCCCCTGCCCCCATACCTCCCCCCCCCCCCCCCTTTTCCCCTTTTTTGGACACCGGAAAACCCAGGGGACCCGAATTGCACCCGGAACAGAGGTGCTTGAACCTGCACCCCCCCGAATTTACAATGGCCTTCATTAAAAGCCAGCAAAATCCAAGTTTTTGCCCTCCCGACATGAGAACCATCAGGGGTTCCCCCCCAATTGTCCGGGCCCCCGGACCCTCCCGAAAGGCTGCCCATATCAAAAGGGAGCCATCACCCACACCACAACCAAATCTTTAGGTCCCAACGATGGAGGGCCTACCGCCTTCCGCGCCAAAACTGTTTATCGTACCCGGGGCCAACCTGACCCCCGAACCCGTGCGCTCCCCGATCGCATCAAGGTAACAAAAAAGGCGGAGCAATTTTGAGCCTTCTCCCCAATTACGCGGCCAAAAATGGCAAAGGCCTGAACCAATTGGGGAAAGTCTCGAATCACCCCCCCTCGCTTTTCCCCCTCCTCCTTTTTACTTTCCTCCCCTTTAAAACCCTTTCCAGAAAATTTTTCCAAAGGCAGGAGGGAAAAAATCTCGACAAAATTCATCGTTAAAAACTTTTTCCCAAACCTCCTTCTTCAAAGCGCCCCCATGGGCCCCAAAGCAAACATACACCTCCCCTCTTCCTTGCCGTCTAACCGGAACCGTCCGCCTGCACCCTATCTGTCTGAAACCGGACCTTTAAAAACCCCAGACACCAGAGCCTAAACCCCTCCCCCACCCGCCCCCCAACTGCCGCACCAACACCGCGCCAATACGGGGGCCCCAACACCCACAGGGGGCCCGGGCACCCGCTCCCCCCCTGACTAAAACGCCTAGCAATTCCTCACCCCGGCCGCCCCCCCCTCCAAATCTAAAGCCCCCCCCACCCACTCTACGGGAAACATAGACCCGGGGCCCTGGCTAAGTCTGCACCCCCGAAAATAGGGGGAAACGGACAGGACAGAGAATAACCACCCGGCCCCGATCCCAACCCCCTCCCTGAACGGGATCCCGCTGCCGGGTAGCAACGGACACGGCAGGGACCCGGGACCCGGGAACGCCCGGGCGAGTCACAAACCCTCTATGAAGAAAGTGGGGACCCCCACCGCCGCCGAAAATTTTAAGGTCAAGTTTTCGGGGCCGACAAATGTCGCCCCGCTCCCCTCAACCCTGCAGCCCCATCCGTCGCCCGCACTCAATCCCCCGAACAGGGTGAGCCCCCCGGCCGCCGGCGGAATTCCTCCAGCCCCCCTGCTTTCCCTTGCCACACATCTAGACCCCTGGGGGAAAAGGGGCCCTGGGGGGCTTTTTTCCCCTGCCCCCCCGAGCTCTGGGAAACCTCAGGGGTTAGGCGCGGGGGGCGGGCCCGGCCTTGCGGCCCACACTCCCAGCGCCAGCCACCGCGCCCGGCGCCTCATTTCCTTGCAGGGCCTCCTCTACCTGCCGCTCGGCCCCGACAAGCCCCGGGACCCGGGGCCCCCTGCCCGCACCGTCCAAAACTCCTGCACTCCGTCCATGGGCCTCAGGGAAACAGAGGTACAGGTTCTCTCATTTGGTCCCCTGGGCCCCCTCTGCTCCTGCGGGCGGTGGGTGGCTTAAAGCCACCCTGCGCAAGCTCCCCCACCCGGGGGGGGGCACGCAGGGGGCTGGGGGATTGCCTCCGCCTACGCAGGCTCCTGCTCCGGCCCCCATCTTTCTCTTGTACCATATATTCATGTCAGTTTTTTAGATGCCACAGTACCTTATCACTGACACAGTATCCTTATGGCAATAAAAGCCATTTTGTTCGTGTAAAAAGTACCTGAAAGAGTCCCCCATAAAATGACCAGGGTTTCCCTTTACAGAGCACAGTTGCCTCAAAAACCGTTCCCGGGAAAAAAGATCAAATAACAGGGACAAGACTGCGCATGGTCCTGGGGACCAGACAAACCTGCCATGCCTCTAATTGTAATGTATTAATAGTAATGCAGAAACAGCACAATCTAGCTGACTGTATCTCACAGATGTTTTATCCCATGCTATTTCCTGATGTCTCGGGTCTTTTTTTCCTTTGCCCCTCCACCGGGGAAACCCCCGGGTTGGCCTGGGGCCCGGCCCCCGGAATCCCCCCAGGGGGGGGGGGGGGGGTGGGCCCCCGGCCCCCCCCCGCCCCCGGGGGGGGGGGCGCCCCGTCCCCCTCCTCACCCGCCACCCAAAAGAAATTTCCCCTCCCCCCGGGGCCCCGTCTGCTTTGGGGGGGGGCCTAAACCAGCCCAGGCCGGAACCCCCCCACGCCGGGGCGGCCGGGGGGGGGGGGGGCGGGGGCCCCCCCTTTAGGCCCCCCCCGGGGTTTTTCCCCTTTTTAAAACCTTTTTAGTTTTTTTTTAACCCGCCTTTTCCCGGGGGGGGGGTTTTTGAAAAAAGGGGGGGGGGGGTACCTAAAAAACCCCCAAAAACAGCCCGTTCCTTTCCAAGACCCGGCCCCTTTTTTGGGGGCCAAAGGGGTGCGGGGCTTGGACCCCCCGCCCCTCGGTTTAAAAATGAAAAACCCCCAAAAGGGGGGTTTTCCTAGCTTTTTTTTTGGGGTTTTTAGGTCCACCATTTTTCCTTCCCCCATTTTAATTTTTTTCAAAAAACCTCTATTTGAAAATTTTAAATTAGTTCAAAACAGGGAAATTTAAAAAAAGATTAAAAGACCAAATTTTTGGGCCAAAATTTTTTTATATACTAATTAGCAGTTTATTAAAATTAAATCTTTTTAGGGAATCTATCCACACAAAAAAAACCCAAGGTTTTTTCCCGGGGCCACAAACCTGGGTTTTGAAAGGAATGGGTAGGAAAAAATCCAACAATGGAATAGGCCTACAAGGAAGAGTCTTTTTACTTGGCCCGTTAAACTCTTTTCCCCCTAAATTAATGATTTTAAACTTGTATTTAGCTTTCATCTTTTTTTAGCTGACTAAAGTATTTAAACACATTTTTTGAAAAAACCTTTTTTTTTTAAAAGAATTTAACATAATACAAACTAATGCTGATTTTAGGAAATTAATAAGGAGTTTATTTTCTTAGCTATGAAAGTGATCTGATAATAACATCCAGGACAGCTCTGGATTTCAATTCATCTGAGAATCTGCTCTCAAGTGGCAGCATGCTTTTACATTATAGCAGTCAGTAGTCTATGAATGGAGTCCTGACTGCAGACTTTCGCAGACTATAATATCATTTTTGGTCTAATAATGGGAATTGAGGATGATATAAATTCCTATGGCAGCCTATTTAACGACAATGGCAGCAGGCATAGCTGTAGCTGTGGAGCCCGTCAAATAAAAAGGGGTAAGGTGCAGTTAGGATGATGAAAGAAGAGCATAGAATATTACATAGGCATTACTTTGAGACCAATGTGGTATGCCTGTACCATTATGTGCTTTTTTTCTGTACAGTGACATCACTGCCTGCATTATACTGCCTGTACTATGACATCATAGTTACATAGTTACATAGTTTGTAAGGCCAAAAAAAGACAGATGTCCATCCAGTTCATCTATTGTGCTATAGTGTTGATCCAGAGGAAGGCAATCACCCCCATGAGGTAGAAGCCAATTGTCCTCATTTTAGGGAAGAAATTCCTTCCCGACGTCAATCTGGCAATCAGGATAGATCCCATGATCAACGACCCTTCTCCAGAATCCTAGTCACCATAACTTTTGGGAAATATATTAGTGCTAAAAAGCAGCTATAAAATGAGGTATATAAGGCGCTAAGACTACTTGTTAAAACAAACAGACGTTTAACAAGTAGTCTTAACGCCTTATATACCAAATTTTATAGCTGCTTTTTAGCACTAATATATTTCCCAAAATCTATACTCCGGAGCCCATTTGCGGCGGCACAGAAGGAGGAGAGGCGGCTGCTGAGACTACCACCGATAGGCTTGTGGAGAGTTGTGCCTCCTGACTTGCGCAACATCACCAGGTTAGTGCAATACTGACCAAATATTATTCATCTGTCCAAACACTCTACACTAGGGGCGCCCTGCCTTGTGTTTTGTTTTTTGCTATACAGCAGCCACAATAACTTGTTATAGTGTTACATTTTAGAAATGCATCCAGACCCTTTTTGAACTCTGTTACTGAATTCACCATGACAAGTTCATCTGGCAGACAGTTCCACAGTCTCACTGCTCTACAGTAAAGTATCCCTTTCTATATGAATGCAGAAACTTTATTTCCTCTTGGCATAGAGGATGCCACCTTGTTCTCAATATAGTCCTGGGTACAAATAGATCTCGGGAGAGATCTCTATACAGTTATGCTCAAAAGTTTACATACCACAGAAGAATTTTTGCTTTCTTAGCCTTTTTTCAGAGAATATGAATGATAACACAAAAACTTTTTTTTCCCACTCATGGTTAGTGGTTGGGTGAAGCCATTTATTGTCAAACTACTGTGCTTTCTCTTTTTAAATCATAACGACAACCAAAAAACATCCAAATGACCCTGATCAAAAGTTCACATAACCCAGTTCTTAATAACATTTATTGCCCCCTCTAACATCAATGATAGCTTGAAGTTTTGTGGTAGTTGTGGATGAGGCTCCTTATTTTCTCAGATGGTAATGATGCCAATTTTTCTTGGCAATAAGACTCCAGGTCCTGTAAAATTGCTGGGCTGTCTTGCATTAACTCCGCTTTGCTTGAGATCTCCCATTATTGGCTCAGTGATATTTAGTTCAGGAGACTGAGATGGCCACTCCAGAACCTAAACTTTGTTCTGCTGTAGTCAATGACAGGTTGACTTGGCCTTGTGTTTCGGATCATTGTCATGTTGGAATGTTCAATGTATGTCCCATGCGCAGCTTCTGGGCTGATGAGTGCAAATTTGCCTCCAGTATTTGCTGATAACATGCTACATTCATCTTTCCTTCAATTTTGATCAAGTTTCATGTGCCTTTGTAGCTCACACATCCCCAAAACATTAGTGATCCACCTCCGTGCTTTTCAGTAGGAATGGTGTTCCTTTCATCATAGGCCTTGGTGACATCTCTCCAAATGTAATGTTTATGGTTGTGGCCAAAAAGTTCGATTTTGGTCTCATCGCTCCAAATGACCTTGTTCCAGAAGTTTTGAGGCTTGTCTCTGTGCTATTTGGCATATTGTAGACAAGATACTTTGTGGCATTTACACAGCAATGGCTTTCTTCTAGTGACTCGACCATGCAGCCCATTTTTCTTCAAGTGCCTCCTTATTGTGAATCTTGAAACAGCCACACCGCTAGTTTTCAGAGAATCCTGGATTTCAGCTGATGTTATTTGATGGTTTTTCTTTGCATCTCGAACAATTTTCCTGGCAGTTGTGGCTGAAATTGACAGTGGTTTGGTTTTTACAGAGCCCCTGTTAATCACAGTTTGAACACTGCTGACTGACATGATCAATTCCTTGGATATCTTTTTGTATCTCTTTCCTGTTTTATACAGTTCAACTACCTTTTCCCATAGATACATTGACAATTCTTTTGCTTTCCCCATGACTCACAATCCAGAAACGTCAGTGACTGGATGAAAGATGCATGAGTTTGTCTGGATCCCAGAAACTCACTCAGGTTTTATGCACACACACTGATTACAAGCAAACAGGTCACACATGAGGATGTTACCTTTAGTAGCCATTCAAACCCATTTGTGTCAACTTCTGTGCATGTTATCAGGCCAAAATCATCAGGGTATGTAGCTTTTGAGCAGTGTCATTTGGATGTTTTTGGTTGTCATTATGATTTAAAAAGAGAAAACACAGTAGTTTGACAATAGATGGCTTCACCCAACCATTAACCATGTGTGGAAAAAAAAAGGTTTTGGTATTATCATTCATATTCTCTGAAAAAAGGCCAAGAAAGCAATATGTAAATTTATGTAAACTTTTGAGCACAACTGTATTTACTTTTATTATATTTAAACATTTGTATTATGCCCCCCTGAAGCCATCTTTTCTGTAAATAACCATAATCTTGCTTATTTTTCTGGGTATTGTAGTCCACCCAGTTCTTTTATTATTTTTTTGCCCGCCTTTGAACTTGTTCAAGCTCTACAATGTCTTTCCTGGACACTGGTGCCCAAAACTGTACACAATATTCCATGAGTGGAATGACCAGTGCCATATAATGGTAGAATGATGTTCTCATCAAGTGCATCTATGCCCCTTTTAATACACGCCATAATCCAATTTGCCTTGGCAGCTGCTGCCTGACACTGGCAGCTGCAATTAAGTTTACTGTCCACCAGGATTCCCAAGTCCTTCTCCATGTCAATTTTACCCAGCGTTTTTCCATTTAACAAGTAATCATGAAATGGATTTTTCCTCTCCATGTGCATAGCCTTGCATTTATTTGTGTTAAACCTCATCTGCCACTTCTCTGTCCAGGCCCCCAACTTATCCAGATCCCTTTGTAATGAAACATTTATCCTCTATTGTATTGATTACTTTACAGAGCTTAGTATCATTTACAAAGATTGATATTCTACTGTGCAATCCATGTGTTATATCATTAATTAATATAATAAAGAGAATAGGGCCCGACAATGATCCCTGTGGTACCCCTCTAGTAACCAGGATGCAGTCTGAGTATGTACCACTAATCACCACCCTTTGTTTTCTATCACTCAGCCAGTTAATTTGTATTATTCCTGTGATCTAATACTGAGTGCATCCTGCCTGTATTGTTAAATGATTATGAATAATGTTACTGTTGTGTGATATTTAGAGATGGGCAAATTTCTCGAAATTCGGTTCGCTCACTTCGCCGAATTTCCCGACAAAAAATAAATTAGTTCCGAATTACTTAGGGACGAATCACGTTAAAAAACGGCTATTTCCAGGCTGCACAGAGCCTGCAGGGTGCTGTAGAACGTTGTGCCATGCTTTAATATGCAGAGGGAGCTTGGTTTGGTCTTTATACAATGTTGTGTTTTAGTATGACACGCACATGACTGCCGCTGCTCTTAGAATCGCTTCACTATAAAATTCCCTGGGCACTTAAGAGGGCAAAACTGACCAAAAAACTGAAGCGGGAATGTTGCCTGATAAAGTCATGCCAGCGAAAGCTGGAAAAAGACAAGCTGAGAGCTCAGGTGGCAACATTAGTGACAGAGTGTGGAGGTGACGGCGGCAGCCACAGCAGCATGAGGTCAGACAGTGCCACAATGACATTCTGGAGGTGGCAAAAACAGGAATAGGCCACAGAGTGGCACAATGACACAGAGTGGAGTTGACGGCATCAACAGCAGCAGCAGCATGAGGTCAGACAATGGCACAATCACATTCTGGAGTTGGCAAAAACAGGAGTAGGCCACAGAGTGGCACAATGACAGAGAGTGGAGGTGACGATGGCAGCAGCATGAGGTCAGACAGTGGCACAATCACATTCTGGAGGTGGCAAAAACAGGAATAGGCCACAGAGTGGCACAATGACACAGTGTCTAGGTCACGGCAGCAGCCACAGCAGCAGCATGAGGTCAGACAGTGGCACAATGACATTCTGGAGGTGGCAAGAACTGGAGTAGGCCAAAGAGTGGCGCAATGACAGACAGTGGAGGTGACGGCAGCAGCAGCATGAGGTCAGACAGTGGCACAATCACATTCTGGAGGTGGCAAAAACAGGAGTAGGCCACAGAGTGGCACAATGACAGAGAGTGGAGGTCACGGCAGCAGCAGCATGAGGTCAGACAGTGGCACAATCACATTCTGGAGGTGGCAAAAACAGGAGTAGGCCACAGAGTGGCACAATGACAGAGAGTGTGGGTGATGGTGGCAGCAGCATGAGGTCAGACAGTGGCACAATCACATTCTGGAGGTGGCAAAAACAGGAATAGGCCACAGAGTGGCACAATGACACAGTGTGTAGGTCACGGCAGCAGCCACAGCAGCAGCATGTGGTCAGACAGTGGCACAATGACATTCTGGAGGTGCAAAACTGAGTAGGCCACAGAGTGGCACAATGACAGAGAGTAGAGGTCACGGCAGCAGCAGATTGAGGTCAGACTGTGGCACATTTACATTCTGAAGGTGGCAAAAACTGGAGTAGGCCACTGAGTGGTACAATGACAGAGAGTGAAGGTCACGGCAGCAGCAGCATGAGGTCAGACAGTGGCACAGTCACTTTCTGGAGTTGGCATAACCAGGCGTAGGCCACAGAGTGGCACAATGACAGAGAGTGGAGGTGACAGTGGCAGCAGCATGAGGTCAGACAGTGGCACAATGACATTCTGGAGGTGGCAAAAACTGGAGCAGGCCACAGAGTGGCACAATGACACAGTGTCTAGGTCACGGCAGCAGCCACAGCAGCAGCAGGGGTCCAGACAGTGGCACAATGACATTCTGGAGTGGCAAAAACAGGAGTAGGCCACAGAGTGGCACAATGACAGAGAGTGGAGGTGACGATGGCAGCAGCATGAGGTCAGACAGTGGCACAATGACATTCTGGAGGTGGAAAAAAAAGGAATAGGCCACAGAGTGGCACAATGACACAGTGTCTAGGTCACGGCAGCAGCCACAGCAGCAGCATGAGGTCAGACAGTGGCACAATCACATTCTGCAGGTGGCAAAAACTGGAGTAGGCCAAAGAGTGGCACAATGACAGAGAGTGGAGGTGACGGCAGCAGCAGCATGAGGTCAGACAGTGGCACAATCACATTCTGGAGGTGGCAAAAACAGGAGTAGGCCACAGAGTGGCACAATGACAGAGAGTGGAGGTCACGGCAGCAGCAGCATGAGGTCAGACAGTGGCACAATCACATTCTGGAGGTGGCAAAAACAGGAGTAGGCCACAGAGTGGCACAATGACAGAGAGTGTAGGTGACGGTGGCAGCAGCATGAGGTCAGACAGTGGCACAATCACATTCTGGAGGTGGCAAAAACAGGAGTAGGCCACAGAGTGGCACAATGACACAGTGTGTAGGTCACGGCAGCAGCCACAGCAGCAGCATGAGGTCAGACAGTGGCACAATGACATTCTGGAGGTGGCAAAAACTGGAGTAGGCCACAGAGTGGCACAATGACAGAGAGTAGAGGTCACGGCAGCAGCAGCATGAGGTCAGACAGTGGCACAATGACATTCTGGAGGTGGCAAAAACTGGAGTAGGCCACAGAGTGGCACAATGACAGAGAGTGAAGGTCACGGCAGCAGCAGCATGAGGTCAGACAGTGGCACAGTCACTTTCTGGAGGTGGCAAAAACAGGAGTAGGCCACAGAGTGGCACAATGACAGAGAGTGGAGGTGACGGCGGCAGCAGCATGAGGTCAGACAGTGGCCCAATCAGATTCAGGAGGTGGCAAAAAGAGGAGTAGACCACAGAGTCGCACAATGACAGAGAGTGGAGGTCTCGGCAGCAGCAGCATGAGGTCACACAGTGGCACAATGACATTCTTGAGGTGGCAAAAACAGGAGTAGGCCACAGAGTGGCACAATGACAGAGAGTGGAGGTGACGGCGGCAGCACCATGAGGCCAGAGAGTGGCACAATGACACAGTGTGGAGGTCACGGCAGCAGCCACAGCAGCAGCATGAGGTCAGACAGTGGCACAATGACAGAGTGTGGAGGTGGGTGGCAATACCAGTCCCTGGTAAAGATGGTTGGTGGCAGATGGAGAAACTGGCAGCAGATGTGTGACATCAGGTGGGTGGTGGCATCAGAATAGTGGCTAAGGCAGTTAGTTTGAACCCAGACTCATTTCTCACAGTTTGGGTGAGGCGTCATGGCTGATGTAGTCTGACGCCTAAGGCATTGCTGTGTGGAAATCCTGGACGATCCACGCCTGATTCATCTTGACATAGGTCAGTCGTTCCACATTTCCCGTGGAAAAGCGGGTTCTCCTTGGGGTAAAGATGGCCCCCGCCGCACTGAACACCCGCTCTGATGCCACACTACTGGCCGGGCAGGACAGCTTCTCCACTGCAAACTCGGCAAGTTACGGCCTCACATCCAGTTTGGCTGCCCAGTAGTCCAGCGAATCTTCTAACTGGGGTGGCAGAGTGCTGTCCAAGTAGGCCACCACCTGTTGGTTCAGGGTCTGCTCCAGGTCCTGCTGCTGCTGCTGGCGACTGCCCTCCTCACTAGGCGGGTGAAGGAAGCTGCTCATCAGTGACTCCAGACTTAGGTTGCTGCTGATGGAGCTGGTACTGCTCCTACCCCCCCACCTTACCCCAGCAGCCGTGGCAGTAGTACGTGAGCGCTGAAGAACTCACCGGTCAGACCTGTCAGAGGAGGGAGGATGCCGCACATAGGCAGCGGCCAACTGACTACGGAGGATTTCTCTTTAGTATTTGAGTTTGTCCTCCCTCTCAGCAGCTGGGAAAAAGGCTCCCATTTTGGATCGGTAGCGAGGGTCCAATAGGGTGGAGAGCCAGAAGTAATCCCTCTGCCGGATGCTGAATATTCGGCTGTCACTAGCCAGGCAAATCAGCATGCTGCGGGCCATCTGCACAAGTGACTCCGAGGGGCTCCCTGCCTCCATCTCCACTGTATACTGCCACAGTGCTTGTGGGTCATCTGCCTAGTCTTCCTCATCTCCATCTAGCTCCTCCAGCTGCTCCTGCTCCTCCTCTCTTGTCACCTGGGTAGAAAATCCACTCACTTCACCAGACAATGCTTCTGCTCCAATGTCCTCCTCCTCCTCCATTTCAGTCCCTACCGGACTCATGTGGCCGCGAGATGTAGTCGCCACGTCTCCAGTCCCCTGCCCAGACAGATTTTTCAGCATCTGTTCCAGGACATGAAGCAGTGGAATGACATTATTCATCCCGTAGTCCTGGCGACTGACAAATAACGTTGCCTCCTCGAATGGCCTCAACAAATGGCAGGTGTCACGCATGAGCTGCCACCGGCTGACATCAAAGTTACACAGGGGAGTTCTCCTGTCCGCCTGGATCATCAAAAAATCGTTAATGGCCTTTCTCTGTTCATACAGTCGGTCCAACATGTGCAGGCTGGAATTCCAACGGGTGGAAACATCGCATGTCAGAGTGTGTTGGGGGAGGCCGATCTGCCGCTGCAACTCGAGGAGGGTGTTCCTGGCTTTGTAGGAATGGATGAAGTGCATGCACAGTTTCCTGGCCATTTTCAGAATCTTCTGAAGATCGGTGGAAGACTTCAGGAACCTTTTCACAACCAGATTGAACACGTGCGCCATGCAGGGCACATGGACCATCTCTCCTCGGTGCAGCGCGGACACCATGTTCCTCCCATTGTCCGTCACCATGGTTCCGATTTGCAGTTGGCGCGGAGAAAGCCACACATCGATTTCTTTCTGCATGACGCGGAGCAGTTCCTCCCCTGTGTGACTTCGTTCGCCGAGGCAAGCCAGGTGTAGAACTGCGTGACACCGCTGTGCCCTACACATGTGGTATGATGGAGCAGTACTTGTGGAGGCTGAGATGGTGGTGGTGGAGAAGGAGGAGGAGGCGGACATTGGCGCAGTAGCCGCAGTTTGACAACGTGGAGGAGAAAGCGGCGTCTCCTGTCCAAGTTGTTGGTGTGCCTGGGCAGGAAGCACATTCACCCAGTGGGCCGTAAAGGACATGTACTGGCCCTGACCATAGTTACAGCCCCAGATGTCCGCACTGCCGTGCACCTTGGAACAAACCGATAAGCTCAAGGACTGGCCCACCTTCTGTTCTACATATTTATGAAGTGCTGGTACTGCCTTTTTGGAAAATAAATTAAGGCTTGGAACTCTCCATCTCGGCTCGGCACAAGCCATTAGTTCTCTGAACGGTGCAGAGTCCACCATTTGGAAAGGGAGGGACTGCAGTACCAACAACTTGGACAGGAGCACGGTCAGCTGCTGCACCTTAGGATGGTTGGACGCATACTGTTGTCTCTTTGCAATCGCCTCGCTGAATGACTGCTGGCGCCATGAGTAGCGAGGAGCAGGAGCATCTGGACCGGGAGATGATGTCAAAGAGAAACAGCTCCCTTCTGCAGAGGTGGTGGAGCCTTGACTGGCTGCAATGGCATGCGTGCCACTGGGCGCTGCTGCTGCTGTTGCTGCGGCGGCAGGATGGACCACCACATCTGAGCCACGTTTCTCCCAGGCCACCGGATGGTGACGCTGCATGTGTTGACGCAGGGCCGTGGTGCCAACGTTAGCTCCCTGGCCACGCTTCACTTTCTGCCCTCAGATTCTACATATACCCATATTCGGCTCCTCCAGTGTCTTAGCAAAGAACTGCCACACCGCCGAGTATCGGATTTTACCGCCAACGCTCCGCACTGAGTGACTACTACCGCCGCTGCCTCACTGAGCCCCTGTGCCACTACTTTCTTGGACCTGCGAAGCGGGTTTTTTACCCCGTGGCCGCTTGGCTCCCGACCTCACACTGCTGCTACCCTGCTGACTCATGGCCACACAACCCACTTGCTGGCTGCGCCGCTGCCTGACGCGCAAGCTGACGCCCTCTTCTCCTGACGATGATGAAGCCCTTGCCTCACCTGGCTCCCAAGTGCGGTCGGCTACATCATCATCTATTTGTGTTTCATCGTCACTGCTGTCCTCATCATCGGTCTTAGTATGCAGAGGCTGACCCCTCACAACATGACCTCCCATGCCACTCTCCACATCTATACTTTGCCGCCTACTGCAAGAAGCAGGGGATATTGGCCCTATTTGTTCACTGCCAAGTAGCTGCTGACTGCCCTCCTCAAATTGTTCATCCTCGCTATATAGTGGCGCTGAGCCCAGACCACATAGTAGATCTCTGGCTGAGGGAACCGGATGGGACAGAGGCGGGTTGAGGATGGGTGAGGGCCGCTGACCCGCTCCCGGGCCATGCCAACTAAGGGTTGTGTCTGACGTTCCCACCGACTCTTGGCTGGGGTTGTCAGATGTCATCTGGGAGGAAGTGGATGACCTAGTCAACCAATCAAGAACCCTTGGGTGGTTAGTCAGCACACAGCCGCTAGATGACAGCGGCAATTGTGGCCTCACTGAGTGACCCTGCTGCGACGTCCCCTTGCTGTGCTGCGACCTGGGCCTGGAATGTTTGTGCCTCTGCCACTTGCAGGTGAAGAGCCTGCCACCTCTCTGTCTGACATACTGTTTGTTCTAAAATGTACAGACACTGTTTGATGAAGATATCTGTATATGATAAATACACACCCTGTATTTGACTCCAAATGAACCCACTAAGAAGCTTGGGTAACCCTTGGATATAAATTGCGCTCCACAAATGGGCAGGAAAAATTGACTTGTATGTGCCGTTTAAAAACTCTGTGTATTTTACTGAATATAAAAGCACAAACAGGCTTAATTAACCTTCGGATATGAATTATGCAACAGAATTTCTTCTGTGCGGTGAAAAACAAAGTTTCTTTTACTGAATACAACAGCAGAACAATGCTTAATTAACCCCTGGATGTAAATTGCGCAAAAGAATTGAGCAACCAAAAACTACGAGCTTTGTAGCGTGTTACAATGGCGTGTTTTCTACGCTACACAACAAGAGAAAAAATTGTAATTAACCTTCGCTTGTGAATTAGGCTACAGGAAAAATGTATTTTTTGGCGGTGAAAGACAGTTTATTTTAGTCACCACAGCAGAAAAACAACGCTTAATTAACCCCTGGATGTAAATTGTGCCAAACAATTGAGCAACCACAAACTACGAGCTTTGTAGCGTGTTACAATGGCGTGTTTTTTACGCTACACAACAAGAGAAAAAATTGTAATTAACCTTCGCTTGTGAATTAGGCTACAGGAAAAATGTATTTTTTGGCGGTGAAAGACGGTTTATTTTAGTCACCACAGCATAAAAACAACGCTTAATTAACCCCTGCATGTAAATTGCCCCAAACAAGTGCGCCACCCCACACTCCGAGCTTTGTAGCGTGTTACAATGGCGTGTTTTCTACGCTACACAACAAGAGAAAAATTTTTAATTAACCTTCGCTTGTGAATTAGGCTACAGGAAAAATGTATTTTTTGGCGGTGAAAAAGATGGTTTCTTTTAGTCACCACAACAGCAGAACAACGCTTAATTAACCCCTGGATGTAAATTGCGCAAAAGAATTGAGCAGCCAAAAATGAAGTGGTATTTGTATTGTAAAAATGCTGTTTCTTTAAATGAATACAACAGGAACAGGCTTAGATCCCCCTTGGATATTCAATGTGCTGTGAGCAGATAGCATTAAAATGTATATGCAGCTGCATTGGACGCACACTGGACTTCAGATCCAATACCCCACAAAAGACTGCTTAATAGAAGCAGTCTCTGAGACAAGCTGAGACACCCCTCAAAAATCGCTGTATAAAAATGAGTTCTTTAGTATCAGCTATCATAAGCAGCCGCGGCAGCACATTCCCTAATAAGTACAGTGAGAGCGGTATGAGCTCCCACTGTCGCGCCCGGACTTATATAGTGCGGTGACGTCACAGAATCCCGCCGTTCTCTGATTGGCTTCATCTCTGCATGCAGGCTATGCCCTTCTTCCTCCCAGAGTTCTTTGCCCCATGTAACGCCATGTGCTCGCAGCCATTTTATCAATCAAAAGCACACTTCGTTCACCCGAAGTACCCCAAAGTTCGACTTCGTTCCGAACCGAAGTTTTCCTGAAATTCTAAACGAATTCCACTTCATTAGAATCAATTCGCCCATCTCTAGTGATATTATGTGCACTGTACTTTGCTGTAAAATATTTAAATGATTATAATGAGGCAACATCATGTACATTACACCTGTACTGTGATACCATCATGCTTTATTTCTGCACTGTTACATCATTATTTACAATATTACTGTTCTGTGACATATGCACCATACTGTACTGTAAAATCTTTGAATTATTCCTGTACTGTAACATTATCATGATTCATTCCTATAGTTTACATTATCATTGTACTTTTTAATCACTGGGTTATTATTTCTGAAAAGTGACATCAGGATATCTAGTATTCCTGAGCTAGAACATAATTTTGTACATTGTGTTTGTACTGTGACATCACTAACTTCCTTATACAACTACTGTGACATCATCCTGAGTTGTAACTTTTCTGAGTACCAGAACTATGTACTTGGTTACATACTTACATAGTTAGTACGGTTAAAAAAAAGACATATGTCCATCAGGTTCAAAAAAGGGTGGGGAAAGATGTGGATGATGGGAGGGGATATTAACAGGCTTGGACTTCCCTATAAAGGAAAAAGGGAAACCCCTGGTAGGTCAATGTTTAAGGGGGGCCCTTGGACATGGCAGATCTGGAGCTGCTTTTAAAGGAGGAAGACAGAGAAAAAGAGGGATAAAGCAAGAGACATGCAGAATGTACAGTAGCTGTAGAATGGGTCCCAATTATCAATTCCACTGGTGCGCCATAAGCATCCCAGTCCAACACTGTTTATTAGTGTGACCCTCACCCACTAGGAAAAGATATAGACCAAGGTGAATACTTGCTAAAAGTTGTCATGGTGAGTTGTGTCCTATTTTATATGCTGCTATGGTGCCCTATGTCTACACACACTCCTGACTATCAGATCACCCGCATGGTTAAAGGGGTTTTCCAAAACTTTTATAAACCTCCCTACCACCTCCCACTGTGCTTAAATTGAAAATTGATCGATATCACGTCTCCCATCACCACCATTCCAGAGCTCCAGTGTCCCTCCACCCTACCTCAGTCCCTCATTGATGATGCTCTAGCCAGTCACTTACCTCTGTGGTCATATGCTGTACATGCAGGCTTGTGACTGCTGAGACCAGGGATTGGTTGCAGCATCATGTGATCCATAAACGTGATGTCATCAGTGAAGGACCGAGGAGGGTGGGGGGTGGCGGGACACTGGAGTGCTGGTGATGGGAGATGTAAATATGAGTTAAATTTCTATTTTAGCACAGTTGGAGGTGGTAGGGAGGTTCTTAAAAGTCTTGGAAAAACCCTGTAATTGGAATGATTCTGATATTTTCATTATGTCATGAAATAGTTTTTCATGGAGTGTTTTAGCATATTCTTATTAAGTAGGTTCAAGGATTGTAAATAGTCTGCATTTATATAGACTCACAGCAATAGGACCACTATCTATACAATAGTCACAAGCCTCTTCTCACAGATATTGCCACCTTTTTCTGCTTTGGCTTCCTAGTAAGAGTCTACAACAAGGAACAGAAGGGGTCATGGCAACAGAAGGGCTCATGTTGGTGCCTATAGGGCCTGTGACCTTCCTGTGTACTAGCATTTATGACTGGATATACTTTTAAACTTCTACAGACCACTGAAATTTCCCTATATCCTCTTAGAGATACATATTAATATATTTTGTAACTCATCTATAGCCATATAAGCCTGCAACATCATATGTAGTAGCATGCATTGTCTGATATTTTACAATCATTTGTGTCCGAGTCCCATTCCGGTGATAAGTGAGCTAAAAAACTCAGGATGCTCCAAGTTGGCGTCTGAGAACTAAGTAGATGCTCACAATGTATATATGTATATATACATACATGTAGTATTGACAATAATCCCTATCTTCTTTTTCTGTTGACATACTCTATGCAAACAACACCAGTTCAAAAATTCCATAGTTTTTTTTTTTTGCAATATTGAGGGACTGGTGCCCCATTCTCCCCCAATGTGATATCACAAAAATCAACTCAACACTGCTGCAATGACAAATTCAGGCCTGCAGCTGTTCATTCAAACTTGGCAACTTTGCTGGTTTTATTGGAAAGGTGCGGAAAGGGTTAAAGGAGGAAAAAACGGTGTTAAATTGAGAATCCGAATTTGTTTGCTCCCCTCTCCGAAACTATAATCTACAGAGGTTACAGTCAGCTATGAGTGACAGGGAAGCTAGATCCACGCAGCTTTGTGTGCTTTGGCTCAGTTTAATCCCTGGATAAAGGTAGTGAGAGAGAATATCAGCAGACACAAGAGACAGGCTGGAAAAAAAATAAAATTCCGGGCTTTATTTTGCAAGTATCTCTCCTGTTCAGAAGACTGCTATACAAGGAGGGTCAGTTCCCAGAAGTATTGTAACCTCTCAGTAGTGGGTGTAGTAAATGAAAAAAGATAAAAGAAGTATTAAAACAGAGAGAGAAAAAACTCATGTCACAACAAGGCAGGAGGCCCTTTAGCAAGTGCTAAATAGACATTTCTGAAAATATTAAGGAATTTTCTGTAAGAAATTGAGATAAGAAGCATGCTTAGCTGGGAAAAAATAAAATCATCTGCATATTACTGAGCCGGGTGATTGTTTAAGGACAAAGCTAGCAAATATTATACATTAGCATGGATCCAAGACATCAAGAATGTCTTCATCAAACATGGAAAAGACTTACTATGACACTTCTGAGGAATCATTCTAAGAGGTATATTTGAGCAATGTAGCTTCTCAGTACAGACTGCCAGAACAATAGAGTCTTTGAAATATTCTAACCTTGTGTATCCGGCTTTTTGTAAAGTTCTAAAATTGTATAATTAGAAGCTCATTGAAGGCTGGAAGTGTTTGTTCCAAGACAGGTTCAAACTAATTTTATGCAGCGTTCATGCTCACAATATCATTCAGTAGACAGCAGTTTTCATTTTCAATCTTCATCAGTTTTTGAGAAGTCTTGAGAAGTCTGAGAAAAATAGATCATTATTTTACATATAAAAAACTATGCCATGGTGTTTTTAACCCCTTAAAAATCAAATTGATTACTACATGTACATGACCATGCAGTGGTTATAACATCTACAAACAGATTAGTTTAGAGAAAGACTTAAGGAAAAAATTATAAACTAATGTACATCAAAGAGAAAATCCCTGTATCATCCACTGTCCTTAATGCTCTGCACTAGACATATTACCGTGTACACTATGGTTTTGGGGCACTTCACTTTAAAAGACCATGTTCATGCCTGAATGTGGAACCAAATGTGTGTGGTACCTTTCAACACCTTTGTGTGTAGGGTGGCAACCTCTGGGGGTTGATAAAGGTATTGCGATGGGCCTAGTGGTTACCTCCTCTCTGACCAGATGCAGCAAGAAAAAATATAGTTCATTGCTTGCAAAGTCAAGAACACTTTACTCAAAGGAGACACCTTAGGCTTGATGGTTACAAGAAATATGTCACGTTTCAATGGGGTCATATTGGGACTGACACCGTAGCTGCCGGGTAGTTGTGGATCCTCTGGGCCACTGCAAGCGATGATGGTATAGATGCAGACCACACCAGGTAGCAGAGTCTAAGGGTGCTCAGGTCTTCACTGGAGCCTGCTGCAAAGCCGAAACCACCAGGTCACTACCCCTGATGGGGGCACTCGCGGTGAAAGCCGAAGTGCAGGACAGAGCTCAAGAGGTACTGGCAGACATGACGGGTCACAGGTAGCCATAGACAGGTAAACAGAGTCCTGGACAGAGTAGTATAATGGCAGGTAACTGCAGAAATGAGGCATCAGAAACATAGGTAGCAGGAACAGCAACCTAGACACATCAGGGTTAAACCTACACTGGAAGCTGGGTTCTAGGCAGGTAGCTGACAGACGTTACAGCAGGTAACAGCAGAAACATAGGTATAGGAACATAGGTAGTAAGAACAGCAAGCGGGACACAGCAGGATTAAACGTAGACTGGAAACTGGGTCCTTGGCAGGTAGTTGACAGGTAAGACGGCAGGTAACAGCAGAAACAGGTATCAGGACAGCAGTAAGCGGCAGCAGGTCAGCGGCTCAGGTGGAAAATCATGAACTGAACCTGAAGCAGAGGCAGGAAGTTCCTTAAATCACAGGAGGTTGTTGGTAATTGGGACACTGTCCCTTTAAATGCAGACAAGTGAGAGTGCCCGCGTCCTAGGGAGGACACGTGCACACTGGACACAGACAGGAATGTGGACTGGAGCAGGAGATAGGAGTAGTAGCAGTAAAGACACAGCAGGGACAGGACCAGAGGAGATACCGTACTAGGGACACAGACAAGCACAATGCAGTGACCACGGAATGAACAGACACAGGAGAGCAGCGGGGACACCGCCATGTCTGCAGAACCGCGGTATGACTGTGACAAAATATATATAAATATATATATACATGCTTGCTGATTCTCACACAGAGGTACCGTCTTAGAATAACAGTTTCTGCCAGTTTCTGCCAGTGCTTCTGATGTGGTAATTGTCAATGACTGTCTCAGTTTCTGTCTCCCGAACCAGTGTCACTATAGTACAGTCTCTTTTTTTTACCCTTGAACCAAAGGCACAATATTACAGTCTCAGTTCTAGGTGCATACACCAAGGGCACATTGAGACACAGTTGTTGTGCTGCACCATGACTACTCACATAGCTTTTACAGTCCTGCACTAAAAGTCTCCTGGTCAATTATTCCTCCTTGGCTACTCTCATTATGTTGTCTAACCTCCTGTGATAGTAGCTCACACATATGTCCCTCTTTTGGTAGGTGATGCTCATTACCACTACCCTTCTTTTATCTCTCCAAGGTCCAGTCAGCAGTCTCATACGGTATTTCAGGGCTTGTCGCCACAGCAGACTCGTACTTGGCCCATCATCATTCATGACTCTCCACTGCTTCTGCATGCTACTGCACCAGTAAACTGTCATCAAAACGGCCACCTTTTTCACTCCCACTAAAAAACTCAGTGGCGGCAACAGTGCGACTGGGGGGCGGGGGCCCCAAAAGGGGGGGAGTTAAATTTTGGGGGGGGGGCCCCCCTCCCTGTACATAAAAATTTTTACCGGCCCTTTCCGGCATAACCCGCCCCCAATTTTAAACCAAAACTTTCAGTGTCAAAACAAAAATTTGTATTGTGTATTTTACAATAGAAAGGAGAGTCAAAGATCTGAATCTCACCATATGTCGGTTTTAAATTTTTTCCCTTAGACACAGGGTAAGTAGTTCCCATCCATTCCCCCCCCCCCACTTACAAATCCCCCTCCTTTTTTCCCCCTTGGGTTAAAAAACCCCCAACCCTCACCACCTTCAAAAAATAAACACCAGCAAAAAAGGGTTAAGGAAGTGTAATCCTATCACTGGGTCGGGGTTTTTTCCCTTACTTTTAAACTTTCAGGAAAAAAACCCATTACGCTCCCCCAAACTATAAAAAGCGGGTTATACCCTACAACCCCACCTTTTAGTCCCACTTTGGAGGTCGGGACCCCAGCTCAGGTTAAAACCCCTCCCAACTCCCCCAAAATTTAGAGACCCAATAGAGGTCAAAACACCCAGCTCATTTTTTAAACCTAAAAACCCCTGCCATATAGAGACCACATAGGGCCCAACCCAGCTCGGGTTTATAACCTACAACCCCGCCTTTTGAGCCCAAAATTTCAGGGGGAAAGACCCAAGCCCCCGGTTTAAAAACCCCTACAAATACAATATAGATCCAAACTTAGAGGTCAAAAAAAAAAAGCTCGGTAAAACCCTACAACACCGCCATTTTGGAGACCACATATTTGGTCTGACACCGGTCGGGGAAAAACCATCACTTTAAACAATATAAAAAAAAACCCCCTGAAATCGGGGGCCCTCACTGGAGACGTCTTGACTGAGGATCTTTCTCTTCTCTTATGACCGTTCTTTTTCCCCCTTTTCTTCTGCATCCGTTTCCCACCGCCCTGATGACTTGCCCCGGCCACAAATCCTTTCCCCGCAGTTTTTCACACAAATATCTTTTAAAAACCCCAATTTTTCCCCGCATTTTTTTTACCTATTCCCACCCACTGTACAAAATACCCAGGGTGGGGGAGCGGGGGTTTTCGCCTAACATTTGAGGCCTTGTATCCTAAAGGGGGTTAGGGGGGTGGGGGGGGAGGGCCCCAGGTAACTAGATAGGCCCATTTTTTTTTTGGTAGCCCCCGCTAATAAGTTGGTTTTGGGGCCCGGGCCCCAGGGGGCTGGGGTTTGGGGACCTAGCCACAGGTGGGGGAGGTAAATACCCCCAGGTAGATTTTTCAGGGGCCCCCGTTAGGAAAGTGATAGGGTAACAGTTCGGGGTTTGGGGGGACCCCAGTTACGAAAGGGTTTTAGGTTGGTGTTTTGGGGGTCCCCCCAAATTTGTTTGGCTGTAGGTTGGTGGTTTCCCCCCCTTTTGGGGAAGCTGAGGTATTTTGGGTCCCCTTTTATAGGTGGAAGCTTTAGGGGGCCCCCTTTAGGTAGGGATACAGGCCTTAGGGGATCCTTAGGGGAAAAAAAACAGGGGGAGTTTAAAGGGGGCTCCTTTGGTACTAAAACAGGCAGTTAGGGGGGCTCCTTTAGGTACTAACAGTTTTGGGGTCTCCTTTAGGTAGGGATAGAGACAGTTTTTGGGTCTCCTTTAAAGGGAGGTTTTCAGGTAAATTAGGGGCCTCCTTTAGGTAGTGTGAGGAAGTCAGGGCCCCCTTTTGTATTTAGGTACCAGGGCCCCCTTTAGATAGCCAGGGCCCCCTGTAGGTAGTCAGGGGCCCCCCTTTTGGGAGTCAGGGCCCCCTTTGTGAGATGGGGCCCCCCCTTAGGTAGCCAGGGCCCCCCCCGTAGGTAACCGGGCCCCCCCTTGTAGTTCTGGGCCCCCTTTTAGGTAGCCAGAACCCCCCTTGTATGAGGGCCCCCTGAAGGTATCAGGGCCCCCCATTTTTAGTAGGGCCCCCCATAGGGACCAGGGGGGCCCCCTGTAGCCAAAGGGCCCCCCCCCTTTGTAGTGGCCAGGGCCCCTTTTTTAAGGGCCCCCCGGGAGAAAAAAGGGGCCCCCCTTTGGTGCCAGGCCCCCCCGTATTGGGGCCCCCTGTAGTGCCAGAACCCCCCTTGGGGAGGGCCCCCTGTAGTAGGGGCCCCTTAGTTGCAGGGCCCCCCTTTGTGCAGAGCCCAGGGAGTCAGGGGCCCCTTGTAGGGAAGGGGCCCCCCTTTGGTAGCCAGGCCCCCCGTAACCAGGGCCCCCTGTAGTAGCCAGGGCCCCCCTTTTAACCCAGGGCCCCCTTAGATTGCCAGGGGCCCCCCCCTGTAGGGACCGGGCCCCCCAGGGACCAGCCCCCCCCCCCCTTGTAGCAGGGCCCCCTTTTTAGATAGGGCCCCCTTAGGTACCAGGGGCCCCCCTTTTCAGGCCCCCCCTTAAAGGGGAAAAGGCCCCCCTTTGCCAAGCCCCCTTAGGTACCCCGGGCCCCCCGTAGTAGCCAGGGCCCCCCTGTGGCAGCCAGGGCCCCCCTTGTAGTCATGGCCCCCTTTGTAGTCAGGGCCCCCCCTGTAGGTAGCCGGAACCCCCCTTGTAGTCAGGGCCCCCTTAGATTGCCAGGGCCCCCCTGTAGGTAGCCAGGGCCCCCATGTAGGTAGCCAGTGCCCCCATGTAGTCAGGGCCCACTTTGTAGAGAGGGCCCTCATGTAGGTAGCCAGGGCTCCCCATGTAGTTAGCCAGGGCCCCCCTTGTAGTCAGGGCACCTCTAAAGGTAGCCAGGGCCCCCCTTGTAGCCAGGGCCCCCCTTGTAGGTAGTCAGGGCCCCCCTTGTAGCCAGGGCCCCCTTTGCAGCCAGGGCCTCCTTAGTAGTCAGGGCCCCTCTGTAGGTAGTTAAAAAAAAAGAAACCAACAACAACAATCAATCACTTACCTTGCACCTGCTCTGGCTCCCGCTCGCGGCCGCTCCGAGCTGCCGCCGGCTCCGTACTGCTGCCCTGCATAGGTGGCGTGGTGAAGTGACGTTACCGCGCCGCCTACGTCAGCAGTAGGGGCCGGCGCCCGGCAGGCTTAAGGCCTAATGCCTTCAGCCTGCCAGGGAGATCAGCGGAGCACAGCGCTAGTGGCGCTGTGCTCCGCTGACACCGCGCAGCCCCGGGAGCCGGGGAAATTAGTCCCCAACTCCCGGGCCGGTCTCTGGGCGCTCGGGATGCACTGCCTCCGGGGCCCACAGCGGCTCGGGGGGGGCCCACCTGGGGATTCACCGATCCCCCGGCGGCCCAGTCCGAGCCTGGGTGGCAACTCTACCATTTTAAGCAAGCATGGACACTCATCCATAACCAAGTTACACGACTACTCAGCCACCAATCAATTCAACCTTTGGATCTTCCTTACCTGATTATCCAACACCAGTCATTATTATTATTGTTAGTATTATTATTATTATTATATTTTATTATTATTATTATCATTTATTTTGGAGCGCCCTTGATTCCTGTACATTTCAGCGGTACATAAAATAACATTGGTCAGACAATTACAAAGTGACAATAAGTGACTTAACAACTGGTACAGAGGGAGAGAAGGTCCCTGTCCCGCGAGGGCTTACAATCTACAGAGAAGGGGTGAAGAGACAGAAGGTGATGGGGCAGACATGTTTGTGGGGTGGAGGAGTGCAACACGTTAATGTTTTATATGCAATCCCCTGAAGAGGTAGGTTTTCAGGTTGACGTTATGATGCAGGTAGAGAGGGGATAGTCTGAGTGTTGGCAGTGAGTTCCAAAGTGTTGGGGAAGCACGAGCCAGAATCTGGGAGAGCGGTTTATTTGAGGAGGTGTAATATGGAGAGCAGATGAGAAGGCTCCCTGTGAGGACCGGAGTTTTTGAGGGGGAGGGATATTTAGAGATTAAGGCAGAGATATAAGAATGTGTGAAGGTTTATGTAGAGCCTTGTAGGTCAAAGTTGCTATCTGAATGGATTCGCTGGCGCAATGGGGTACCAGTGAAGGGATCGGCATAGGGGATAGCAGGGAGTAGCGAGGAGAGAGGTGAAAACAGACGAAGCAGAGTTTAGGATGGTTTGAGGGGATCGAGGGGTGCTAGCTGGGAGGCCACAGAGGAGGATGTTTGCAGTAGTCGAGGCGGAGCTGACAGGCAATGGTCAAGCATTTTTGTGCTTTCAGAGTTAAAAATGAGCATTCGGAAATAATTTTAGGTGGAGGTGACAGCCAGAGGTGGTGGAAGTGGATGTGCGGTTTTGAAGGACAGATTGGAGTCAAAGATTATCCCAAGGCAAGGCGGACCTGTGGTGCTGTGAGAGAGTGTAGCCATTAACATGAATTAGAGATCGGGTGAGAGATGGATGGGACGGAGGGTAAGATAATGAATTCAGTTTTCTCGCACGTTTAGTTTTAGGAAGGACGGGAGGAGAAGAAGGAGGAAATTGGAGGACAGACCAGTCGGGATCCGGAGAGAAGAGCGGCGACAATTTATGGCCTGGAGATCTAGAGTGGGTGTCCCATCACATATAGGTTGTATTGAAAGCCCCGTGTGATGACTATGAGCTTACCCAGTACCAAGAGTTAAGATAGAAAAAGAGTAGTGGGCCTAGGTAGACCCCTGGGGGGCATCCAACAGAGAGAGGCCCGGGGGGAGGAGGTGGAGCGAGAGTATTTAGAAACGCTGAAAGTCCGATCAGTGAGGAACGAGGATAACCAGGAAAGGGCCCCAAGTCCATGATGCCGAGGGAGGAGAGGATTTGTAGCAGTAGTAATTGATCCGACAGTGTCAAAGGCCAGATGAAAGGTCTAGAGGAGGAAGCACAGATGTAGTGGGCGTGCGGTCCTTTGGCATTGGCTGAGTTTCGGTTGGAGACATTGGTTACGGGGGCGTTTTCAGAAGAGTGGAGGGATGGAAGCCCGATTTGGAGCGGGTCAAGGAGAGAGTTGGTGAGAGATGGGGACGAAATATTGGAAGATTGACGTGCTGCACAAGGAGCATGGAAGAATGGAAGCAGGGAGAATGGGCGAATAGTTGGAAGTTGAGGAGGAGGGGTCAAGAGATGGTTTTCTTTAGGATGGGGGGTTATGTCGCAATGTATAAAAGAGGAAGTGAAGATGCCAGAGGTTTAAGAGAATGAAGAAAAGGGTGAGGGCTGGATAATAACGCACTAAGGACAGAAAAGAGTGAGATGGCAGTGGGTCAAGACTACAGGTGGTGAGGTTCGATTTGGACATAAGAGGAGAGCTGTCATGGAGTGACCGGATGAGAACGAATGTAGAGGGTAATAAACATGAGCAGGGTACAGGAGGTGGGCTGTGGGGACACCGCAGGAAAAGGTAGCTGAGGGGGCTGTTATGGTGAAGCTTTGTCTGATGAGAATTATTTTATTATGGAATGAGTTGCAAAATCCTCGCTGATAGGAAGATGGGGAGGTGGTTGCTGGTGGACGCAGGAGAGTAGTTTGAAGGTGTTTTAAAAAATTTGTCTGGGGTTTGTGGACAGGGAGTATATCGAGAGTCGTGAAGGAACGTCTTGTTTGGCTGAGGTGGAGTGCGGATTTAAATGTGTGGTATGATTCTTTTAATATGAGTGAAAGTCAGTATTGGAAGCCGGGATATCTTCCATTGGCGTTCGGCAACTCTGGAAGCTCACCTCAGCGTGTTTGTGGAGTCTGTGTGCCAGGGTTGTACCTGTTCATATTGCGGTTCTTAGTTGTGGTGAGAGGGGCACACAATCCAAGACTGGAAGTGATTGTGTAGTTGTAGAATGTGTGGCTGCGTCTGGATCAGCAAATTGCGGATATGTAGAGAGAGGTGCAAAAGAGTCAGAGAGAGTGCAAGGGGTTAGGTTTTGTAGGATCCTGCGTGAGGTGATACTAAACTTTGGTGCATGAAGGGCATTATCAATCGAGTGGTGATGGAGGAGAAGGTGAGCAGATTGTGGTCAGAGATAGGGAAAGGAGAGTCATAGTGCATGAAGAAAATTTCCTCACCACCATATTGCCAAACTGCACAAAAACCATAGAAAAACAATATAAAAAACCCATAATATACGCTATGTGTTACAATTTACATTAGCATCTCATTATAGCATCTTTTGCAATAGAAGGCATTAGAAGGTAGAAACACAACATTTTAAACTTTTGAGTACCATAGCTTTATGAAAGGCATTGTGCAGGCTCTGAAGAGCAGTCTCTGAAGAGTTCTTGCATAATTCTTCGATTGTCCCATTTTCACGTTTCTTATACATCCCCATTGATGAATGAAGCCTTTGGCTCAAACTTGGTTGATACAGTGGATTTAGTTATACCTGGACCTTAATCCAAAGATTTTGCTGTCACACATGTTCCGAAAAAAATAATCCAAAATAGTGGATACAAATATACCAAACTAACAAAAAAAAAATCCCAATAAAATGTAACATTTAATCCAAATATATAATAAAATGACAGATTTACTAAGTACGGAAAAAATTGCACCAAATCCAGGAGTACAAGTCAATTTCAATTTTGCTCAGGGGTGCCGCCGTTCACAGATTTCGCATATTGTTCTTTAGATCTCTTCAGTGCGTAAATATAGCAGGTGGCTAAGAAGATCAGAAGGACAATATAGTGGAAAGTAGCCCACAGGGAGAGGCTAGTGCGCCCCCCGGTATGTACAATCCAGTATGGTGTACTCAGAATAGCATGCATCCATCTGTCTTAAATAATACACAACATCTCACACCTAATTACCTTAGGTGATCCAGGTTAGTCCCCCCAAAAAATGACGTCCATAGAGAAGTACCTACTCCATGCAACTACCATTGCCTCATCTTGGCACACAAATTCTATATGTATGTGTATAGTCTGCCGTGGTGTCGACAGATGAAGACTGCGCTTGCGCACCCTCTCCCGCTTCCAGCGAGCTCTACTGTGTCTGCGCACCGAAGAATCTTTACTCGGCCTCATTAAGATAGTCATCTGCGACAGCGCACCCCATGCTGCGTCCTTAGCAACCATCCGTAGCTGCAAGTTCACCAACAGCAGCTCCGCCTTGTAAATTATACAGCATTGGACGGGTTTATTAGGAACAGAGAATAATACATAACTCTGAATACTCAGATCATTCGCAAATTACCTAAAACTTAATAAACCCTCTGTATTATATCCACCTAATGGATTATAAAAAGATATAGAGGATCTTTAAGAGCAATTATATATAGACATAACAATTATTAGCAGGTCGTAACTAGAGAAGGCCTTGGCCTCCATACGCGAAGACTTTAGGAAGGGGGCCCCCTACCCCCCCCCCCCTCTCCCCAGTCCCCCCCATGCCCACCTCCCTATCACTACCTTTTACCAGGACAATGCAGTTAGATAATACAAGGGGTGCATTACCATCAACCATACATATCACCAACAACTGCTACCAAACAAATCCTCTATACCAAAACCAGAATATTACCAATAACCCTACACATAGGAACCAGAATATAACTGCCAGCACAATGACCACAAAGTGACTGTATAACACCCCTACACATTACTGAATCATAACACAAAGACCAATAGTACCAGCCATATAGATGACCATAATACTGGTATATACAATTGTACACAGCTCTGCAGACTGTATGGATAACCACCATACAGTGACATATAGTGTAGACACCAGTGTACACAGGCTCTGCAGAACTGTATACAAAACACCATTCAGATGACCATATATGGTAAGACAGCAGTGTACACAGCCAGCAGACGTATATAACCACCATAACAGTGACCATATAGTGGTATATACTAGTGTCACAGGCTCTGCAGACTGTAAAAAACCACCAAAACAGTGACCATATAGTGTTATATACTAGTATGTGCACAGGCTCATCAGACATGTTATTATAACCACCATACAATGACCATATAGTGGCAGACACCAATATACAGGTGCTAGCAAATAGTTTTTTACTTACATTTAGGCCTCACAGGTGAGGTCTTGTCTGAGAGTGTTCACTTTCCCTTTTCTTCTCTATTCGTCCGATCTCCATGATGACTTACTCCTTCACCACTGGTGCCCTTGTAGATTTTTTACAACCCAAAACACCTAACTCCTCACTTTTTTTTATATCATTTTTTCCCAACTGAGTTCCCCCCCTCCCCTCATGTCAAAACTCTCCATTTATAATGGCCCAAAGGTAATAATTTCCTTTCCCCCCTGGTAATTTTATGGGCACCCCCAGTTTTGTGGTGATGAGGTACAACGGGCCCTTCCCCGGGCGTACCAGGAAGCTTGGCACCCACCGGGAGCAATAGCTAGGGGGGACGTAGGCAGCTTTGGGGGCCCTCTGGCGTAGCTTAGGTTTCCATTTAGATAGAATGGGGGGCCCCCTTACTTAGGCACCACCCTTATGTATAATAGGCCCCGTCTGTATATTAGATGCCCCCGAAATTAGGGCCCCCTTGGAGGCAGAATAGTCCCCCCGTAGATTAGGGCCCCTTGTAGGAGGAATAGTTCCCCCCCCCCGTAGATAAGGCCCCCTTGTAGGCAGAAAAGTCCCCCCTGTAGATTAGTCCCCCCTGTAGGCAGATAGTCCCCGCTGTATTTTAGGCCCCCTTGTAGGCAAATAGTCCCCCCCCGAAGATTAGGGCCCCCGGGCCCCCCCTTGTAGCAGTAATAGGTACCCCCCCCCACCCCCGTAGATTATGACCAACCCTTGTAGGCGAATAGTCTCCCCCCCCCGTAGAATTAGGACCCCCTATTAGCAAATAGTTCCCCGCCCATTCATTAGACCCGTCTGTAGGCAAAGGTCCTCCTCTAGTTGATAGGTCCCCCTATGGCATAGTTCCCCCCCCTCTAGTGTATGTAGGTCCCTGTAGGCATAGTTCCCCCCCCCCATAGATTAGGCCCCCTGTAGGCATAGTTTCCCCCTAGATATTTAGGGCCCCCTGTATGGCATAGTCCCCCCCCACAGTAATAGGGCCCCCTGTAGGCATAAGCCCCTCCCCCCCCACGAGTTAATAGGCCCCTTTGTAGGGCGTAGCTCGCCCCCCCCCCCCACAGTTAGTAGGGCCCCCTGTAGCGTAGTTCCCCCCCCCACATTAATAGGGCCAAGCTGTAAGCGTAGATCCCCCCCCCCACGAGTTTAATAGGGCCCCCTGTAGGCGTAGCTCTCCCCCCCCCTGAAGTAGTGCCCCTGTAGGCATAGTTCCCCCCCTCCTAGTAATAGTGCCCCCTGTAGTATAGTTCCCCCCCCCACTAATAGTCCCCCTTAGGTATAAGCTCCCCCCCCCATAATAGGGCCCCCTGTAGGTATAGCTTCCCCCCCCCCCCAGAATAGGCCCCCTTTTAGGTAGAGACCGCCCTCAGAAATAGGGCCCCTTGTAGGTAGAGACCCCCCCGTAATAGGGCCCCCTTTAGTTACGCTCCCCCCCCCCTGTATATAGGCCCACCCCCCCGGTGTAGTATAGGAGCCTCCCCCCCAGTAATAGGGCCCTCCCCTTGTAGGTATAGCTCCCCCCCCCAAGAATAGGGCCCCCTTGTAGATAGAGCCCCGCCAGTAATTAGGGCCCGCTGTAGTTATAGCTCCCCCCCCCTCAGTAATAGGGCCCCCTTCTAGGTATAGCTCCCCCCTCAGTAATAGGGCCCCCTTTTATGTAATAGGCTCTCCCCCCCAAGTAATAGGGCCCCCCTTGGTAGGTATAGCATCCTCCCCCCCCAGTAATAGGGCCCCCCTTGTAGGTGTAGCTCCCCCCCAGTAATAGGGCCCCCTTGTAAGGTAACTCCCCCCCCCATAATAGGCCCCCTTGTAGTAATAGCTCCCCCCCAGTAAAATGGCCCCCTTGAGGTATAACTTCCCACCCCCAGTAATAGGGCCCCCCCTAGTAGGAATGCTTAAGGCTCCCCCCCCAGAATATGGCCCCCAGAGGTATAGCTTCCCCCCCCCAAATAGGGCCCCCTTGTAGGTAAGACCCCCCAATTAATAGGGCCTTCCCTAGTAGGTAGAGACCAGCCCCCAGTAAAAGGGCCTCCCCTTAGTAGATAGAGACCCCCCCAGTAATAGTCCCCCTGTAGGTAATAAGCTTCCCCCCCCAGTTAATAGCCCCCCTATTGTAGCAGAGACCCCCTCAGTAATAGGGGCCCCCCCTTGTAGGTATAGACCACCCCCTCCCCAGTAATAGGGCCCCCCCTCGTTAGTTACAGCTCCCCTCCCCCAGTACTAGGGGGCCCCCTTGTAGGTATAGCTTCCCCCCCATTAATAGGGCCTCCCCCTGTAGGTATAGCTTCCCCCCCAGTAATAGGGCCCCTTGTAGATATAGACCCCCCAGTAGTAGGGCCCCCTTTGAAGGTACAGCTCCCCCCGTCAGTAAATAGGGCCCCATTGTAGGTATAGCTCCCCCACCTCAGTTAGGGCCCCCTTGTAGGTGTAGCTCCCCCTCCAGAAATAGGTCCACCCTTGAAGGTAATAGCTCCCCCCCAAAAATAGGGCCCCCTTGTATGTATAGCTCCCACCCCAGTAATATGGCCCCTTGTAGGTTAGCTCCCACCCCCATTAACTAGGGCCCTCTTGTAGGATATGCTCCCCCCCCCAGTAATAGGCACCCTTGTAGTAATACGCTCTCCCCCCCCCCCAGTAATAGGGCCCCATTGTAGGTATAGCTCCCCCCCCCCCCCAGTAATAGGGCCCTTGTAGTAATACCCCCCAGTAATAGGGTCTCCTTTAGGTAGAGACCCCCCCATAATAGGGCCCCCTGTAGATGAGAGACCCCCCAGTAATAGGGCCCTCCTTGTAGGTATAGCTCCCCCTCATAAATAGGCCCCCATGTAGGTATAAAAGCTCGCCCCCTCAGGTAATAGGCCCCCTTGTAGGATATAGCTCCCCCCTCAGTAATAAGGGCCCCCCTTGTAGGTATAGCTTCCCCTCAGTAATAGGGCCCCCTTGTAGGTTTATCTCCCCCCCAGTAATAGGGCACCCTTTTAGGTATAGAGCTCCACCCCCAAGTAATATGCCTCCTTGATAGGTAAAGCCTCCCCCCCCCAGTAAAAGGGCCCCCTTGTAGGTATATCTCCCACCCCCAGTAATAGGGCCCCTTTGTAGGAAAACCCACCCCCCCCATAAATAGGAGTGGGCCCCCTTGAAGGTATAACCCCCAACCCCCCCCCCCATTAATAGTGCCCCCTTGTAGGTAAAGTCACCCCCACCATAAATAGGACCCCCAAGTAGGTAGAAGAACCGCCCCCAGTAATTGGGCCCGCTTGTAGGTATAGCTCCCCCCCCCCAGTTAATTGGTCCCCCTTTGTATGTAGAGACCCCCTCCCCCCAGTAATAGGGCCATATTGTAGGTAGAGACCCCCCAGTAATAGGGCCCCCGTGTAAAGTTAAGAGACCCCCCCCAGTACTCGGGCCGCCTTGTATTGAGACCCCCCCCATAATAGGGGCCCCTTTGTAGGTAGAAGACCCCCCCCCAGTAATAGGTCCCCCTTGTAGTTCAGAGACCCCCCCCCCCCACTCCGTAGCTATTACTTACCATTGCCAGCGCTCCCCCGGCGTACCATCACCTCCCAGCCGCCAAGCCTGCTCTTTAGGCTTGGGGCTGAGAACAGGAATGTTCGATCAGGCGGCACAGTGACGTCACTTCCGCCGCGCCGCCTGCCAGCTAGGTTACAGCAAGGGCAGGAGCGCACAAGCACTCGCCCTGCTCCTCCTTACATCTTAATTGTAGATGCAACGTCGCACGGACGGTGCATACAAATAAGATCGCCTCTGTTCACAGATCGGCCCCGCAGCACTGCACCCACCGCAGTAAACAGTTATGTTCACAGCCGGCGGTGCACCAGAGCGGCATCCCCGGGGTATCATAGGATAGCAACGCCCGCGGGCCCCCCCAAGAGCCGCTGGTCCCCGTAGCAACTGCTACCCCTGCTACCCCGGTAGTTACGCCACTGATTATTAGTATACCATCATGAACAACATTTCCTCAAGTAATTAAGGAGGATCTATAGATAAACCTATAAACGGATCAAATTAAAATACACACATATTTAAACTGACAGGTAATCATTAAAGACACCCTAAAATTAAGTACACAAAGATGGCAAAGGAGATAAGGTAATATCTACAGAAAGCAAGTATAGGAAAATGCATCATTTAGGCCCAGGGGACTGACACAGTTGATTTTAAAGATCCATTGGCATTCCCTTTGCAGCATAATTTTATCCTAATCCCCCCCGCCATGGAGGGGGTGACGAGATAAATACCAATGAAACGTATTGAGTCCTCCTGTCCTTTATGCTCTTCCTCATGTGTCAGCCTATATGTGTATGCGCTTGTTGCCCAATATCACTTAAGTGATCTCTGACACATCTACGGAGCTCCTGATGTGTTTTGCCCAAGTAGTTGAGGGGACAAGGTCAGGTTGCAGATATATGACGCCCTTGGATAAACAGTTTATAAAATCATTTACTGTGTATTTTTTCCCTGTGGTCACACTAGTAAAGTCCTTACAAGTGATCACATACTTGCAAGCATGACATTCTCCACATTTGTAACACCCAAGTGGTTGTTTATTTAGCCAGCTATCCTCTCTGAGCGCCCCTTCAAAATGGCAGTGCAGCAGCCTGTTCCTTAGGCTGTGTCCCTTTCGATACGTGATAAGTGGTCTAGTGGGTATCAACTATCAAGGCCTTTAAGTCTTGATCCTGGAGTAATATAGTCCAATATTTCTCCAAGATCTCACAAATTTGCTGAGCTTTAGAGTCATAGAGCCCCATAATTCAGAGTTCTTCTCTGATTTTCATCCTCTCTAACTGAGCCTCCTAAGGGACCAACAGATTGATCCGATCTTGACTATTTGCATATTCATAGGCTTGTTTCAGGACTCTCTGTGGATAACCTCTTCTCTTAAATCTGCTCCTTAAGTCAGCCACTTGTAACTTAAAGGTACTCTTATCAGAGTAGTTGCTCTTTAGTCTCAAAAAATGCCCCCAGGAAATCCCTCTCAATAAGGGTCTAGGGTGACAACTTTCCCACCTGAAGAGAGTATTAGTCGCTGTTGCCTTTCTAAATACCTTTGTCCTTAGAGTCACAATGATTAGTCTCTTGTAATCAGGGCCGGGACGACGGGGTAGGCCAAGGTGGCCCACCCCCTAGGGCGCCTACTCAGCCTTATCCCTAAGGGGCGCAGTCGGGGCCCCGACCCTCGCTGGGCTCCCCGCCGCTGCCATGGGCCTGGTGCGCCGGCGGGCTCTGTGACCGCTTCTGCGGAGCAGGAGCAAGCGCTCCTGCCGCAGAAAAGTGTTGGGCCCCCCTCAGGAGGATCGCTGGATCCCCCGGTGAGCCGCGGGCCGACACGGGGGCCGTGGGTCCTCACAGCGCTGAGGCCCCCCGCCCCCGGCCCCCGGGGCCCCTTTCAGGGCAGGTCGGGGATGATGTGATGTCATGCGCCTGCCTCACCCCCGGGCCCCCGAGGAGCTCCCGGGGGAAAGCGCGGGATAAGGGGAAAGGGGGGACGGCCCCCGGGAATTGGGTAAGTTTTAAATTTGTTGTTTTTTTTTAAGTGTGTGTGGCCCCCTATATTCTGCTGTGGCCCCCATTTCCCTGCCTGTGGCCCCCCTATATCCCGCTGGGCCCCCTATAATGCCTGATGGGGAAATATTGCCTGCCTCCCGGCCCCCAAAAATGCCTGCCTGCGGCCCCATATTTCGGCCTGGGCCCCCATAATGCCTGCTGCGGCCCCTTAATCCCTGCCTGCGGCCCCTTAATGCTGCTGGGGGCCCCCTTTAAGGGCCTGTCTGGGGCCCCCCTATAATGCCCTGCCTGGGCCCCCTTTATTTGCCTGCCTGGTCCCCCCATAATGCCTGGGGAGGCCCCCCTTTAATCCCTTTGCCTGCGGCCCCCTTTTAATTGCCTGCCTGCGGCCCTTTTAATCCCTCCCTTTTGGCCCCCCTATTTTCTGTTGTGGCCCCCAAAACGCCTCCCTGGGCCCCTTTCCCCTGCCTGTGGCCCCCATTTTGCCTGGGGCCCCCTTTAAGCCGCCTGGGGCCCCCCTATTTTTGGGCCTGTGGCCCCATACCCCTGCTGACCCCCCCTACCCCCCCCATCCCTGGGGCCCCTATATCCCCTCCCTGGGGCCCCCATACTCCTGTGGTGCCCCCTACGCCTCCTGAGCCCCCAAAACCCCTCCCTGGGCCCCCAAAAGCTCCCTGTGGCCCCCCATACGCCTGCCAAAGCCCCCATACGCCCCTTTGCCTGAGGCCCCATCGCCTGCGTGGCCCCAACGCCTGCCTGTGGCCCTTTTACCCCTCCCTGAGCCCCTATAGCCTGCCCTGTGGCCCCATATCCTGCCTGGGCCCCCAACGCTGCCTGACCCCCCAATACGCCTCCCTTTGTGGCCCCCTTTCGCCTCCCTGTGGCCCCCTTTACGCCTCCCTTTTTCCCCCTTCCCCATACCCCTCCTGACCCCACATACGCCTCCCTGACCCCCCTACGCTCCCGGTGGCCCCTTACGCCTGCCTGGGGCCCCCAAAAGGCCTGCCTGTGGCCCCCTTTTTTTAATTTTTTTTTTTTTTTTTTTTTTTTTTTTTTTTTTTTACCCTGGGGCCCCCTATACCCTCCCTGGGGGCCCCTATACGCCTGCCTGGGGCCCCCCAAAACCCCTCCCTGAGCCCCTTACCCCGGGCCTGGGGCCCCCTTTACCCCTCCCTGGGGGCCCCTTACGAAATCCCGGGCCCACCCTTTATCCCCTTGCTGAGCCTCCTTATACCTGCCTGAGCCCCCAAAACCCCGGCCTGGGGCCCCATACGCCTCCCTTTGGGGGCCCCCAAAACCCCTTGCCTGTGGCCCCAAATAGGGCCTGCCTGAAGCCCCTTTACCCCTTTCTGTACCCCCCTTTAGGGGCCTGTAAACCCCCTGCTTTATTTTGCCTGACCCCTAGCTTATACCTGCCTGAGTGCCCCTATATTTTTTTATACCTACCTGTCTAAGGGGACAATATCTTTTTTATCCCTGCCTGATGGGGGGAAATATTTTATTTTCCTGTTGACTAAAGGGGAATTTATCCCTATAATAAAGGATTTAAAGGGAAAATGTGGGGAAATCTAAGATATTGTGTAAAACCCTTGGGAAAGGAGTTTTGGGCCCGGGAAAGCAATAGCATGAAGGTGTAAAACCGGATGGGAGAAAAAAGGGGGGAAAAGTAAACGACGCTAAATCAAAAAAAGACTTTCCCCGGTGAGTCAAAAATGAAAATGAAAGGTGTAATACTTATTTTGTCTGCAGAGCGTTAAAATACAACTAGTATCTCCCCACTTTCTGGTCACTTTTATGGGGGTTTGGTATATGAAAATAAGGCCTGTGAAAGTGTAGTACATGTGGGGGTCGGGTTCGGTCAGGGTCTGGCAGGATTATTTGAGCCTTAAGTAGAAATTAGTTTTGGGTCTTGGTTTGTAGTATTTTTTTGGGAAAAAATTAAATTGGGTCCGGTTTTTTTTGCTCCATGTATCGGGGGATTATTGGTGACTGTTATTTAGGGGTTTTGTCATAAGGGGGGAGCGTTTTTAAAATGCAAATTTGTAGGGTTATTTTTAAATTTTGGGAGTGACTGCTGGGAGGGACGGGAGCTATGTGGAAAACGGAGAAAAAATTTGTGACCCGGACCGGGCAGGGGTGGGAGGGGAAATTTTGTGTGTGTGTGGGGGGGGGGTATTTTTTGAGAGGAGGGGGGGGGGGGGGGGCCCTTTGGGTTAAATCGTAGGGGCAAACCCAAAAGCCTTGTCCTGGCCCTGCTTGTAATCTGTGTGAGGCATTTTTTACCAAGTGATAGGATGATTTTTTCTTAATGCTCTTAATGCATTGCATGGTGATGGATCCACTGAAAGCCAATAGAAAGCAAGCACAAGAACTCAGGAGAGTCATTTCAATATCTAGACAGTATACAGGAAGTTATTTTTGGGTATGTCCCAGTTTTTACTGTTAAGTTTTCCCGGGTTTTGTGAAAAAAATTTGGGAAGACTCAAAAATAGTTAAAACTTTCAATTTAAAAAAAAATAAAAAAATTTAAAAGAAATAAAATAAAATAAAATTGCAAGTGGAAGGGCAGTATATTATATGGGATATGTACAAGGAGGGAATTTTTGGGAAACTAGAAAATGTTAAAATTAAAAAAACTTTATACAATTGGGGATGGGTAGATCACAGTAAAGTTTGGATGGCCAAATTTACAATTTAACGTCTTTGAAGCCTACAAAGTATAAAAATGTAATCATTAACTGTCTCATGAGGATGAAGACATAATACCTATAGGACAGCTTACAGATTTCCTGTCAGAAATGAGAGAGGTACTGTAGTAATGTTCCATGAATAGTATAGATCTATTGTTTTCTCACATACTGAATGGGAAAAGCTGAATTGTACTTAAGAGGTTTTACATTGAACACTGGATAATAACGCGCTCAAGGTGTTGAAACTGGGAAAAGGGAAATTTTCCTTATTACTTTGCAGTCCTAAAATAAAAAAAAACAAAAAAAGACAAAAGGGGGTACATACCTTTGAAGCCAAAAAATGCGGCTGCTTTGGGGGCCCCTTTGGGGAGAGGGAAACCCATTTCTGATAGGTTCCATCCCTTTCCTATTAGTTGCTGAGACCCAGGCAGATTCCAAAGGAACTGAATTATAAACAAACACCATTACAAATCATGGAAATCTTTGCTATGAGGTCCTTTTAAATTTTGCAAATGAAAAGTTAATTTTTCTACACTATTTGGGGGGGAAATTTTTGTAAGGGGCCCGCACCAGTATTCTGGTGTCCTTTCAGCCCAAAAACTGGTGCAGCCATGTTCTCTACGTGTATGAGCAGACGCACTCCAAAAGTAGGCGCATTTTGCGGCGCCAGCGGCACTTTGTAATGCGCCAAAAATGTGGCAGCATTCTGAAGGCGTCGCACCACAACTGTATGATTCTACACATTTATCACTGGGAAGATGGCCAAACTGGGTGCATTAATGCTTGAACTGGCAGACCAAGTTCAAAGTGATCTACTTGAGCCTGAGTTGTCGTAATGGAACTAGAATGTGCCAAATCTATGACCCGTAGTAGGACAGGTCCATACATTCTGGCGCATTCTACACTGCTTCAAAGCTATTTAGAAATGGCCTTTTTGCGCCTAGATCATACATATCACCCTAACTGTCTCAGTACTGCTACATCTATTGCACTAAAGGCAATGCTACTGGTACATCTATAGGAAAGTGAGTAAACCTTTTCTCCAGTTATTACCATACACAAACAAGCCACTCCAAATAAAATGACAAATTCAGTCCTGTTTGAATGATATGTGCATTTTTATGTGTCATTTTTCTTTACTAATTAAACATGATTTACACAGAGATATGCCAAAAGATATTTGGCTGTAACCTTTTCCCTAGACTTCCCCTAAGAAGACTGACAATAGTTGGTGGGGATAATCCCTCTAAAAATGTAAATCCCCAAGGTCTGCCTTCTCCCTAGTTGTGGCTTATAAAGTAACTGAACCTCTAGTTGTCCCAAAACCATAAACATGAATTATCCTTGGTGACAATGAGGGACCAAGAATGGTGCTAGTGAGGGCAGAAAAGTACTGCACAAAAATGTTAATGATACTAGATTCACAAAGATGGTTGCACCACAATTATCCCGCACCACTAACAACATGGTTATGCCATAGGAATGGTGATTACATCACTATAAAAGATACTACATGCAAGACAGAGTACTAAAAACTGCTATCTGCAACAATATAGGCTGAAAACAAAAATACTATAAAGTCTAGTTTAAATGATGCCTGGTTCCACAGGTTGATAACATTAGGCTGAAACATATAGGACGACATGTGCCAATACGCCTGCGACATTTATTTGGGTGTGTTTTGCACAAAAAAAACCTGACGCCCTATTATCTATGTAAAACTGTAATACACCCAAACTAGGTGCATTATATGCCAGGCATGACACATTTGAATGCGCCTGAATTAGGCACATCAAATATGCTAGCAATGGTAAGCAAAGCACCTAAACTATGCAATGCGCCTAGATAGACGCATCAATCATACCATGCAAGGTATACCACATGCCAGATATTTGACAGGTTTGATCAATCAGATGCACTTTACACTGATTTAATGCGCCTTAACAGTGGCATGACGGTGCCTCTTATCTGACCTCTCGCCCATAATGCCTGGTCCTGATGTGCTTCCCTTCTTTGATTACAAGTTCATCAGAGCACATAAGAAAACGACCTTGGCCAGAATGGAACAAACAAGCACAATACATAAATACATAGCCACAGATTTGTGTGCACCAGTGCCTATGCACACTGCAAATTAAGGTGTTGGCCAACTTTGTTTTTGTTCTTGCATTGTGCATTTGGAGTGGCTGCCTCCATCTTGGCCTTGCACTCTTCCGACCTTGTTGCATGATGTCCTTATACGTCCATAGGAAAATTGTCAAAATATTCATCCAATCCTGAATCCTACTTCCAACGAGTATTTTGACATGGTTTTCAATGTGGATTTTAGGTCCTTTTTTCCCACCGGATTTACAGTCAGAATACAAGTCCCATTCATCTCTGTGGGGCTTTGGATGCGAATCCAACATAGAAATGTTTGGGACATATTTTTTACTTGAAATACAGCATATTATTGAACACGTTCTAAGTTTTTTTTTTATAAAAACAGTGGTTTTGCAATCTTACCTTAAAAAAAATCCAAGTTGTGTGGACTACATTTTGGATATTCAATTGTAATCTATGAGGATGGTTTACAGTCGGATTTTTATGGTTTTTAAAACCCGTATCCATGTGTAAATTTGATGGGAATTGTTTGTTGTGTGGACGGACCCTAAGGCTATGTTCACACGGTGTATTTGCAGGGCATAATTACGCCCCGCAATTACGCCGTGTTGGGGGGGGGGGAGCGGGGAGTGAGCGGGGGCCGGCACTTTTGCCGCCCATAGACAATCACTGCCTTCGGCGCGTATACGGCGCTAGAAAGTGACATGTCAATTATCTCCCCGTGAACTGTGAATTACCGTAATGAATGGGCCGTTTTCGGCCCGTAATTGGCGCACTTCGGCGCGTAATTACGGACCGAAATACGACCCATTTTAAGCCGTGTGAACATGGCCTAAGAGTTAAGGACCCACCTAATGAGGTTACCTTGACGCAGTAGGTGGGCATACACAATCTGATCAAAATGTGCTCTAACAAACTTCATTTTATGCATGTACAGTACAAAGGGTAGTAGTAATGCATTTTAAAAGTTCCACAAGTTCAAGGTGATAGTGGCTGCTGCATGCTGCTGTATTTTGTGCTTGAGAATTGTCCATTTTCGAAGCACAAATTTCAAATTTTGAAAACTTGCAAATTTGATTCAAAATTGTAATGTAAATTTCAGAATTTTTTTAAAAGTAAATAAAGGTTACATTTAACATCAAAATAAAGCATGTGTCATGAAAAAAGCATTTTCAGAGTCACTTTCATAAGTAAATATATTATAAAATTTTTACGACATGTATATGATATATTTAAAAATTGTTGCTACATCTTGAAGTTTAGAATAGGCTTGATCTTTTAAGGACCACTTAAATTTTTTTTCCTCCTAAGTTCATTAGTAATTACTTTTGGGTACTGGCTAATGCAACAGTCTCTGTTAGGTCACATGACCTGCTCTCTGATTAGCTAAAAAAAAACTATTATTTTGATGTTGACAGGAAGTCTGTCTCTCTGTACATTCCTATGATACTGACTTTGAACCTCCTACAGAAATGCATAGAGAGATTCACTTCCGGGTCCCACAACCAGGCTGTGTGTTTCAGCAACTCAGAGTGTAGGTCACATGACTCAGTGGCAGCAGTGAGAAATCCTGTATGCAGCTATAGGTACTGCTGTGTACCTAAAAGCATTGTCGAAGGAACTAAAGGAAAAAACTGTGTTGTCCTTCAAAGTGTTACACATTTAATAAGTGCAGCAGTAATCGTTGAAAATTTTTTTGCCTGTCTAAAATGAAGCACTTATTATAGAGTAAATCACTCATCTTTCTTTAAAGTCACTCTCAAGCAAGTGATGAAGTTCAATCATGAAGGGATTTTACCATGATAGAAAATAATGACATATCACTACCACATCATTGTCTGATAGGTCTGGGTCCCATCTCTGATAACAGCACCTATCTGGGGAACAGGCCCCAAAAAGTCACAGTGCAGACTGAAGAGCAGCGCACGCTTGCGTGGTTACTCACCATTCTCTTTTATGGGACTTGCGAGTACAGCCAAGCAGTGTATTTGGCTCTGCTCGTAACTCCCATAGAACAGAACGGAGAGCTGAGATAGGAGCGAGTTCCAGAGGTGGGAATCTATCAGACAATTATGGTATATCCTAGAGCTATGCTAGTATTTTCTATTGTTATAATACGTCTTTAAAATAATATTTCTAGACAAGAGTGTAGATCCTTATACGAGTTGCAACTAGTTTAATGCTGACCAGATTGGAATACAGTGTATCTTCAGTTTGCAGTCACCAGAATAATCACCAGTCAGCAGCTGGACACAGCAATAATGACGGGACAGATGCAAAACCATATAGTTTGAATATAGAATAGGACAGACCAGTAGCACTGACACCAGCAGCTGCAACCAGGGCTGCATCGGGAGCTGGAACCAAGAACATGGACACCAGATATAGGCTGACATAATCACTAGACAAGCAGATGTGGATACATTTAAAATAACTGAGACCAGCAATAGGACTACAGGTACAAATTCCAGGCAGACAAACCAGAGAACAAAGCAGAAGCATAGTCAGGGGCATCACTGGGAGTAAGAACCGGAAGATGAACTACAAATTCCAGATGTGGTATCTAAAGTATAAGTAGTCACATTAATAACATCTTGGAGCAAACCTGGAAGTAACTTGGAACAAGGCAGCTTGAGTCTCCTTGAGCATAAAGCTGGATAGAATCAGTTTTAAGAAACTGCATTTGCAAACTGTACATTGACACTCAGGTCATGAAGGAGAGAAATAGCTGGTTTTAAGTTGCAATTGATGAGATATATAGTAACAGTGCTCAGAGTAAAGAAAAATAGAAAAATAAATGTTGCTTTGCTGGTGCAGCATGATGTGGCCATGGAAATAAAGGAGAAAATCAGGAACTTCAAGGGGTTTTCTCACCAAAATAATTAACTTTAACCCTTTGAAGTTTAAGCCTGTTTTGGACTCAAGGACGAATCCCTTTTTTTCAAATATGACATGTCTCACTTTACTGAGAATAACTTTTTAATGCTTTTACCTTTTCATGTGATTTCGAGACTGTTTTCTCGAGATACATTGTGCTTTAAGTTACCAGTTATTTTTGGTTTATACGACCCTTGTTTATTTGTGAAAAATTTAAAAATATTGTGAAAATTTGGAAACATTTGCCATTTTCAAAGTTTAAAAATTTCTGCTTGTAAGACAGATAGTCATACTTATCAAAATAGTAATTAATAAACATCTACCATAAGTCAACTTTACAGTATATTGGCATCATTTTTTAAACATCCTTTTACTTTTTTAGGCTTTTAAATTTAGTAGCAAATTTTAACATTTTTAAGAAAATGGTTGGGTTATATTTGACTCAACCACAAACCTCAGAATAGGGAGAGCAGTTACTGGATTTTGGGGTCTTATTTTCATTAAGATATTTTTTAGGTACCATTACAGGTACCATTACCAATACAGGTTTGTGGACTGTAATATGTAAGGTGCTAAAACTTAATAAACACCCCTAGAAAACTCATTTTGAAAACTATACCCCTTAAGGAACATATTCAGAGGTGTAATGAGAATATTGATTTTTTATTTTTTACAGTGGTCGCAATGCAGAAAAAATGACCTGTTAAATTTACTCTGTACGTCGATCTGATTACAGTGATGCCATTTTTTTATGTTTTACTGCTTTTACACAATAATAACACTTTTATTTAGAAAAAAAACATGTTTTTTCATCGCTATAGTCTAAGAGTCATAATTTTTTTTTTATTTTTTCTATGTACAGAGCTGTCTAGGGCTTGTTTCTTGTGGGTTGAATTGATGTTTTTCCTGGTATAATTTTTGTGGGCCACATGACTTTTTGATCATCTATAAATACGTTTTTGGGAGGCAGAATGAAGAAAATATGGCAATCCTGGCAGTGTTTTTTTTAGTTTTATTTTTTACAGTGCTCACTGTAGTGTAAGTGTGATGTGTTAGTTTTACTCTGCTGGATGATATGATCATGGCTAGAGATGGGTGAATTTCTCAAAAATTCAGTTCGCCAGGTTCGCTGAATTTTCTGCAAAAAATCGTTTCGACACGAATTTATTCGCGGCGAATAACGTTAAAAAACAGCTATTTCCTGGCTGCGGAGAGCCTGTAGGGTGTTGTAGAACATTGTGCCATGTTCAAATATGTAAAGGGAGCGTGGTTTGGTCTTGATACAATGCTGTGTTTTAGTATGACACGCAGATGACAGCCGCTGTTGTTAGAATCGCTTCACACTTCACTTCTCTGGGCAGTTACAGGGGCAAAACTGACCAAATAACTGAAGTGGGAACACAGCCTGACAAGGTAATGTCAGCGCCAGCTGGAAAGCACCGAGCTGGGGGCCAGGATCCTACTATAGCATCAAAGAACATATTAGTAGGTTCCTGGAGCAGGCACAGTAAGGGGACATCACAGCAGGGATCACTCTGTGAGGCCAGAGCTTCTGGTGTCATCTAGAGGCTGTGCGTTGACCACCAAGCCAACGGTTTTTGAATGGTTGACTAGGTAATCCACTTTCTCCCAGATGACATCTGACAACCCCAGCAAAGAGTCGGTGCATCCGAAAGACACAACCTTTAGTTGGCATTGCCCTGGAACAGGTCAGGTGCCCTCACCCGTCCTCAACCCGCCTCTGTCCCTTTTGGCTCCCACAGCCAGAGAACTACTATGTGCTGTGGCCTCTGCGCCACTATACAGTGAGGACCAACTATTTGAGGACAATGGGCAGCAAAGAGATGGGGAAGACATCCGCTGCTTCTTGCAGAAGCAAGCAGGGCTGGGACAAGGTATTCTGGTGCCCTAGTTAAACAAGGCATAAATTGCCTCCCAAATGGAAAATTTAGCCCAAACCCATTTTCCCCCAAACCATGCCCCCTTTTTTTATAATATTTTTTAAATTTTTTATTTCTTTATAAATATTTTTTAAAATAAAATTTTTTATTTTTAATAAAAGTGGGGCTTTGCGGCTCGGGGGATCGGGACTTCACGGTTCAGGCAGAGACAGGGATTATTCCAGGTGAAAAAAACAGGGCTTTGAATTTTTTTTAAAGCAGCAAAACAGAAATTTAAAACTTGAAAAGGGCATGAAACAAACAAAAACAAAAACAAAACGCCTCCCCTTTCTGGGCTCTAACTAAAAAGGGGTTTTCCGCTTACTGTCAGTCTGAAGTTCACCCTGTTTGGTTTTCCAAAGGACCCCCACCCAAGGCTTAAAGGGTACCCAGGGGGGGTAACCACCATATAAGTTAAACCTTGCTGCCCTTTTTAATATTTCCAGGAAAACCCCGGATTTGGATTTATGGGAAGTGACCCCAACCCACCCTGCTCTTTTCTCACTCCCAAAAAAAAGGCCGACCCAGGAAATGGTTTGAACCTTACTAACAAAATTACGCTTTGGTTAAACATAGGGTCGACAGTCTAAAACTGCCCGTCCCTATTTAAATTTTGGGCCTTTTCATTCCCCCAATCTCCTTACCTTGGGGGCTTTGTTTTTGGGAAAATTTTAAAAGGGTTTGCATGCCAGGACACTGGCCCGGGATGAAACACCCCAAATTGTAAAACCCCTTCCCTGATTTTCCCCCAAACCCTTAAAAATATCCCCCCCACCCCCCTGTCAAGACCCGTGGGCCCGGGGCCCCTTTGCCCCCGAAACTTTTTAAACTTCTAGAAATTGCTTTTTCCCGTTTGCCTTGTTGGGGGACCATGCCGGACGGTTTTTCTACACAAAAACTTAAAATCCGTGGGGGGGCCAGGAATTCCCCGGGCCCCTGTTTAAATTCATTTTTTGTTTTGGGCTTTTTTTTTTTTTATTTTTTTGGGGCCCATCCATTTCAATGGGGAGTAAATCATTGTCACCCCAATTCCCTCCCCACCAATATTCCTTAAAGGCCCCCCTCGATTCCCCTTTAAGAGCCAAAAACCCATTCCCCTTTTCTACAATGGAGTATTTCTTTTTCCCTGCCGGGCCCGCCCAAGTTTTCCGGCTGAAGAAACCCGCCCGGGGGTGCTTTTTCCCCCTTTAAACCCCTTTTGGGGAAACGGGCCCCGGGCACCTAAACCCCCCCTCTGAGGCTTTTTCCGTCTGAAAACTTTTTGAATTCCCTTCGGAAAATCAGGGGAAAACCAGTCCCGGTCTCTACAGAGTCCCTTTCCTTAAGTTTCAGAAAGGCTTGCTCAGCCTCCGGGTTCCCCTTTTTGGGGGTTTTGCCCCCCGGGGTTTGGAAAAAATTAATTTTTTTGGGGGGAAAAAAAACCCCCCAAACCCCAAAAATTTTTTTCCCCCCCCCTTTTTTTTCCCTTTTAAAGGGGCCCCCCTTTTTTTGGGGGGGGTTTTAAAGGGGGGCCCCCCCCCAAAAAAACCCCGGGGGGTTTTTTGGGGGGCCCCCCCCGGTTTTTCCCCCCCGGGGTTTAATCCGGGGCCCCCCTTAACCCAAAACCCAAAAGGGCCCCTTTTTTTCCCCCCTTTTTTTTTAACCCCGGGGGGGGGGTTTAAAAAGGGAAGGGACCCAAAAAAAAAAATTTGGGGGAAAAAAAAAAAGGGGGGGGGGGGAAAAAAAAAAATTTTTTTTTAATTTTTTCCGGGCCCCCTTGGGCCAAAAAACCCCCCCTTTTAAAAATTTTTTTTTCCCAAAAACCCAAAAAAAAAAAACCCCCCCTTTTTAAAAAATAAAAGGGGGAACCCCTTTTTGGGTTTTTTAAACCCCCCCCCCGGGAAAACCCCCCCTTTTTGGGGGGGCCCCCTTTTTTAAAAAAAAAGGGGGTTTTTTTGGGGCCCCTAAATTTTTTAAAAAAAGGGGAAAAGGGGGGGCCCCCCCCCAAAAAAAAAAAAACCCCTTTTCCCCCCTTTTTTTTTTTTTTAAAAAAAGGGGGGTTTTTTTTTTTCCCCCCAAAAAAAGGGGTTTTCCCCCTTTCCCCCTAACCCCCCTTTTTCGGCCCCCAATTTTGGGGTTTAAATTTTTTTTTTTTTAAAAAAAAAATTTTTTTCCCCCCCCCCCCTTTTTTCCCCCCCATAAGGGGTTTTTTTTCCCCCCTTTTTCCCCGGGTTTAAAAAAGGGCCCCCCCCCCCCCCCCACCCCCCCCCCCCCCCCCCCCCCCGGGTTAAAAAACCGGTTTTAAAAAAATTTTTGGGGGGCCCCCTTTTGGGGGCCCCAAAAAAAAACCCCCCCCCGGGGCCCCCCCGCAAATTTTTTAAAAAAATTTTTTTTGGGTTTCCTTTTTTTTTTTTTCCCCCTTTTTTTTTAAATTTTAAACTAAAAACCCGGGGTTAAAGGGGGTTTTTTTTTTTGGGGGCCCCAAGGGGGTTTTTTCAAATTTTCCCTTTTTCCCCCCCAAAATTTTAAAAAAATTTTTTTTTAAAAACCCCAAAAATTTTAAAAAGGGGGTTTTGGGGGTTTTTTTTGGGGGTTTTTGGGGGGCCCCCCCCCTTTTTTAAAAAAAAACGGGGCCCCCCTTTTTTCTTCCCTTTTTTAAAAAAAAAAACCCCGTTTTATTTTTTGGGGTATTTTGGGGTTTTTTTGGGGGGGGGGTTTTTTAATTAAAAAAAAAGGGGGTTTTTTTTTTTTTGGGGGGAAAGAAAACCCCCCAAAATGGGAAAAAAAACCCAAGGCCGGGGGGGGGGCCCCCCCCCCTTTTTTTTTAAAAAAAAAATTAAAAAGGGGCCCCCCCAAAAAATTTTTTCCCCCCCAAAATTTTTTTCCCCCCCCCCAAAAAAAAAAAAAAGGGAAAACCCCCTTTTTTTTTTTAAAAAAAAATTTTGGGTTTAAAAAAATTTAAAACCCCCCCGGGTTTTTTTAAAAAACAAATTTTGGGCCCCCTTTTTTTTTCCCCTTTTTGGTTCCGCCCCCCCCCCCCCCCCTTTTTTTTTTTTTTTTTTAAAAAATTTTTTCCCCCTTTTTAAAACCCAAAAAAAATTTTAATTGGGGCCCCCCCCCCCCCGGGGTTTGCCCCAAAAAAAGGGGGGGGAAAAAAACCCCCCCCCCCCCAAACCTTAAAAAAATTTTTTTTGGTTTTTTCCCCCCCCCCCCGGGGGCCCCTTTCGGGGGCGTAAACCCCCCAAACCCCGGGGGGGCCCAAAAACCGGGCCTTTCCCCTTTTTGGGGGGCCCGGGGTAAAGGTTAAAAACCCCCCCGGGGGGGTTTTTCCCCCAATTGGGTTTTGGGGGGGGGTTTTTTTTAAGGGGTTTTAAAAAAATTTTTTTTTAATTTTTTTTTTATTTTTTAAAAAAAAACCCCCCTTTTTTTTTTTTAAAAAAAAAGGGAAAAATTTGGGGGTTTGGGAAATAAAAAAAAAAAACCCCCCCGGGGGGGAAAAAAACCCCCTTTTTAAAAAAAACCTTTAAAATTTTTGGGGGGGAAAAACCGGGTTTTTGGGTTTGGGGGGGCCCCCCCTTTTTTTTTTGGGTTTTTTTAAAAAAATTTTTCCCCTTGGGGGGTTTTTTTTTTTTTTATGGGGGAAAAACCCCCCCCAAAAAAAAAAAAATTTTTTTTTTTTTTTTAAATTTTTAAATTTTAAACCCCCCAAAAGGGGGTTTTTTTTAAAACCCCGGGGGTTGGGAAAGGGGAAATTTTTTTGGGGGAATTTTTTTTGGGGGGAAAATTTTTTTTTAAACTCACAAATTTTTTTCCCCCCCCGGCCCCCCAAAAAAAGGGGGAATTTTGGGTTTTTTTAAAAATTTTTTTTCCCCCCTTTTTTTTTTTTCCTTCCCCAAAAGGGGGGCCGGGCCCCCATTTTTTAAAAAAACCCCTTTTTTTTGGGGGAAAAAAAAAAATTTTTCCCTTTTTCCCCAAAAACCCCCCCCCCTGGGGGAAAAAAAAACCCCCAAAATTTTTTCCCCTTTTGGGGGGGAAAATTTTTTTTGGGGGGGGGGAAAAAAATTTTTTTTTTTTGGGGCCTTTTAAAAAAATTTTTTAGGGGGGGGTTTTTTTTTTTTGGGAAAAAAATTAAATTTTTAAAATTTTTTTTAATTTAGGGGGTTTTTGGGGGCCGGGAGGGAAAAAAAATGGGGGGGGAAAAAAAAAACCCCTTTTTTAAAAAATTAAAATTTTTTTTAACCTTTTCCCAAAAAACCCCCCCCCCCCCCCCCCCGCGGGGGGCAAACCCCAAAAAAAAAAATTTTTTTTTTTTTTTAAAAAAAAAAAAATTTTTTCCCCAAAAAAACAAAAAAACCCCCCCCGGGGGAAAAAATTTTCCCCCCCCCCCCCCCCCCCCCCCCCCCCCCCCCCCCCCAAAAAAATGGGGCCCCCCCCCAAATTAAAATTCCCCGGGGGGGGCCCCCGGGGGGGGAAAAGGGGGGCCCCCCCCCCACCCAAAAAAACCTCACCACTGTTGAAGGCAGTTTTTTAAAGGAGACGTGGTAATGTATGATGACAGTAATCTGAATAAAAATGAATTTACTGCTGTTGTCTCATTTGCAGTAAATTTTCACATCTTTCATGCACAACTGCTACGCCGTGACCTCGTTCATTATTGTCTTCTAACGTAGCTGCTGCTGTGTTCTTCAAGCTGAAAGATGGAAAATATGAAAAAGGAGTCTACAACCTGATAATACAAGGGCTCCTGGAACATACTTCACATAGAAAATAAAATATCTCACTTATTTTTATTCACTCAGGAGACAGATATTCGGGTCGGACCATTTAATTAGGATGAGCTGAAGGTGTAGATTGAAAAACAAAAATGATAGGATTATGTTTTAGCGTCTGTAAAATGTGTCAATTCAAATTATGGGTGGACATTTGAAAATAAATAGATGACAAAAAAGTGCTGTAATGTCGCTATTAATAACATGTTATGTTATAGCATTAATAATGACGAATTGGTAGTGGATGGGGTGGTTGTAGCAGCCAGGGCCAGGAGTTTAACTAAAAAAAAAGTGAGAGTAGCAAAATGAGGTACACCCAGCCACATTGCTGATAATGAACTGTGGTAATGCAAACAGTAATGTAACTACTTCACCTCCCCAACCAGGTGATGTTTAGTTAAGTCATGTAGCAGCATTTTTGCACAGGAAAGGACCACATTGCAGTCAGACAGACAACCTTCCATACAGAACACTACCAATAGTATAACACTGAATCCACTGACCCATCTTCTTCCCATACTACATCCTAGTGCTTCTTTTCCCTAGGTGAGTGATGCACATCCACCTCTAGATGAGGGAAAAAAACAAACATTGTTCATCACAGCAAGCCAGGGGTGTAACTACCGGGGTAGCAGATGTAATAGCTGGCACGGGCCCCGGACCCGGCACATAACAGTTCACTACGGCGGGAGTGGAGCTGCGGGGCCCGGCACATCCTGTCTCTGAACACCCAGGCCCTCCGGCCCGAGCGCTCAAAGGCAGAGCTGCCCGGCACTCCACTCTGTTACTCTTCCTGATAGGCCTAAAGCCTTAGGCCTTAAGCCTAGCACGCGCCGGTCCACATTGCTGACGTGGGCAGCGTGATGACGTCCCAGCATCACGCTGCCCGCACTGAGCACAGAGGCTGGAGCGTGACGCATCGGGGAGCGTGGACAGAGGTAAGTAAGCGATTTCTTATTTCACCTGCCTGCCTATATAGCGCCTCCTAAAGCCTACCTATATAGCTCCCCTAAGCCTGCATGTATAGCGCCCCTAAGCCTGCCTGTAAAGCCCCCCCAAGCCTGCCAGTATAGGCCCCCAAGCCTGCCTATTTAGTCCCCCTAAGCCTGCCTGTATAGCCCCCCTAAGCCTGCCTGTATAGACCTCCTAAGCCTGCCTATATAGCCCCCTAAAGCCTGCCTATATAGCCCTATAGCCCCCCTAAAGCCTGCCTATATAGCCATAAAGCCCCCTTTAAGCCTGCCTGTATAGCCCCTATAGTCCCCCTAAAGCCTTTCTGCCTATATAGCCCCTATAGCCCCTCTTAAGCCTGCCTGCCTGTATAGCCCCTATAACCCCCCTAAAGCTTGCCTGCCTGTATAGTCCCCCTCACCTGTGTACTTATATTAGGCCTCTATAGCTACCTAAACACTGCCTACCTACCTATATGGACCCTATAGCCCACCTAACCCCTGTCTTCCTGTATCGCTCCCTATAGCTACCTGAACCCTGCCTGTGTACCTATTTAACCCCCTATAGCTACCTAAACCCTACATGCCTGCCTGTATATTTGTGGCCCCCTTATAGCCTATTTACCTACCTGTCTAGCTATGTGAGCCCCACCTATAGCCTAGCTACCTAGGGCCCACCTACAGCCTACCTGTGGTCCAACTACTGCATACCTACCTACCTGGGGCCTTAATACTGCCTACCTAGTGCCAGTCTACCTACCTGTAGCCGACCTACCTAATTGAGACCTGCCTAACTACTGCCTACCTACCTAGGACCTACGTACCTACCTACCTACTACCTACCTACCTACCGGGGGCCGATATACTGCCTACCTATCGCAAGCCTACTAACCTACCTACCTAGGGCCGGCCTACCAACCTATCTAATGGGGGTCTACCTGCTTATATGATTCTTAGGGGTACAAAGCTGTAACACAATCTCCAGGGGTTGAATTCTCTGTTCCTCCGAGTAAGTAGGAGGATCGTTACTATGTGCGCCTGTCTGAGGAAGGTGGAGTTCCCTCCGAAACGTCACTGGAGTTGGCGCTCAGAATGAATTGAAACAGTTGCAACCACTCTCCCTGCGTGTTACAAAAGTCAGTAATATTTATGCATACTTTCAATTTATATATGCTAAATGCATGATGTAATGCTTGTCGGAGTACAGCTGTTACAGTGATCAGAGTTGTAAATGAAACCCGGAGTTGAAGGGTGATTGAAAATTTTGATATAAAGAAGCTTTTCAAATTACTGGATGCTGTTGGTTTTTGTGTCTGTATGCTCAGCGGGTTAAGGAGAAGAAACCCGCAAGCAGTCTATTGCTGTACTATCGTCTTTAATATATGGTCCTAAGACAGAGGAAAGATGTCATCAGCTACTACTCCTAAAGCCTAAGCTCCGTTGAATTGATTGCTCCATACAGGACAGAATGTAAGACTGTTTGATTTATATGCCATAATCTTGATCTAATCTATATCACTGTGTAAAGAAGATGTTTTTATAAAGAGATGAGAATAAACATGATCGTTTTAAAGTGATATAACGAGCAAGAAAATATTTTGCTGCAAACACATAAAAGATATTTCATGAATCGGAAGGTGGTTTATGCCTTTGTTTACTTAGCGGGGAAGGGAGAGGTTCTCAGCTGTTATTGGAATCATTGGAAATGAAAAGCTGAGTGTAACTCAATAGTTTATATCTAAATTTCTCGCTCTCTCTACATACTTTGAACTGGAATGGGCATTTGACATTCAGGACTCTGGTGATTTTTTTTTTCTCTCTCACACAGTGATATGTCCTGCAGATTATTACACCTCTGAACTTTACAGATCTGCAGAACAAAACTATACGCTTTATCTGTTTGTGTTTACATGGGACTGCACAGCTGTCTCACAAGTAGTTTACGTGGGATCTTGCATCTGTCTCACAAAAGTTTCTATGTGTGACTGACCATGAGGTTTATGTGGGACTGCATATGTAAGACTGCACCTCTTACATGCAACTGCTGTGTTTTCTGTTTTACGTGTGACTGCACATGAGATTTATGTGCGACGGATTGGGATGACTGCACTCTTAGTGGGATGTTTTGTTTTTGTTTAATGTGGGATTGCATATGAAATTTACATGTGTACATCTCTCTCTTTGTGGGTAAGTTGTGATTGGGACACTTATTGATGCCTTGCTAGTTTTGGTTTAAACAAATTAGGAGTGGTCACAATATGAGGTATATATACACCGTGGCTAGTGCTTCTGCTACCCCAGTAGTTCAGCTCTTGTGGCCGCTGGCAATGAACATAACAGTTCACTGTAGGCGTGGCGGAGCTGCGGGGCCTGGCGCATCCTGGCTCTGAACACCCAGGGCCTCCGTCCCGAGTGGTCAAAGGCAGGACAGTCCAATCTTAGCAGAGCGGTGTGTCGCAAGCACTACGCTCTGCCAATCTGCCTGATAGGCCAAAGGCCTTAGGCCTCAAACCTACCAGGTGCCAGTCCACAGTGCTGGCCAACACGATGACGTCACATCATTGCACCGCCCGCGCCAAGCACAGAGACTGGCTGGCCAGGAGCGTCTCGCGTCATGGGAGCATACAAAGAGGTAAGTTATTTCTTATTTTTTAACTTGAAAAAAAGCCCGTCTATA
>JAODAL010023610.1:0-62351 GCA_025379985.1 Phyllomedusa bahiana
CTGAAGAAACTCGAGGGCCTTTTTCCACCCTGCTTCTCCCCCTGGCCCGCGTTTTCCCGCGTCAGCTCGGGCCTCCCCATCCCAAACCTTTTCATTTATGAAAATGGGAACATGCGGAATTTCCACCCTCCAAAATTTCTTTCCCGCAATTTTTGGGCAGCAGCAATGCCATTACGCAGTAAGAAGGACAAAATTGGCCCCGACAAGCACGGTGGGCGGACCCCGGGGTTTTTTACCAAACCCCGGGGTGGAGGCCGGTGAAAGAGCTCTGGGACCCTCCTTGCCGTTTTGAAGAAGCCACCCAAAAAGGTCCTCGGGGCAAAGCCCTTTTCGCAAAGAAACATTGGGGGTGATCTTAGTTTTTGGAAGATCGTTGGACACTCTGAAACAACAGGGCCCTCCACGACGGAGGGGAACGGAAAACAGATGCGGACCCCGGGCCTTTCTTTTCCCCTCAAATCCACAAGGCCCGACAGGGTTTTAAAAATTTCCCTCCCGGTTTTCCTTTATTAGGCAGTGGTTTTGGGGGCCCAGAAGCTAGTGGGGCAAAATGTCCCCCCTCCCGCTTCCTCCCCCAAAAATGGGATCATCTCAGGCAAGTCCCGGGTGTTTTGAACTGTTCCGGAGGCACGGAGGAGGAGGAGGGAAATGGGGAGGAGGGGAGGGCATTCCAAAACAAACCGAAGGTTACCGACGTCCCCTGCCTTTGGGAAAAGAAAAGGGCGCGGGAATTTTTTAGGCGGAGGAGGGAATATGAGGAAGATTTTAGTTTGCATTTTTCCCCCGACCCAAGGCCTTTTGGGGGAAACCCAAAGGGTCCAACTCTCACATGAGTGCCCTTTTATCCCAATTTCCTCCAACCCTGAACCTCGCCAAAAAACCATCAAAAGAACAACATTTTTCTGGGGGCCCCCCCCTGGATTCCCGGCACAAAACAAAACTCAGCAAAATTTCCTTCCCCCTACCCAAAAAAGAGGAAAAAAGCAGGAAAAAGGAGACCTTTCAGAAATTTATCAACCGGAGACATCGTTGCTTTTGCTTCACCCCTTTTTCAAATGTCACGGTTTGGAAACAAAAAGCCCCGACGTGACAGCAAAATAGAAGTGCCCAAATAAGGGCCCTTCGGCAGCAGCAGCACAGCAGGCAAGGGGGGGCAAAGCCTAATGGGGACCCTTTTAAACAAAAACTTTTTACCACCTCACCAACGCAAACAAATTCCCGGGCACACTACCAACCCCCGAGACCAGCTTAAAAACAGGTTGCCGCCCATCTGCGTCCAACACCGATGTTTTTGTTTGTGTTCCGGACCCAAAAGACTTCTGGGGATCCCAAAAAAAAAAAAAAAAAAAAAAAAAAGAAAAGGAAAAAAAAAAAATGGAAAACCGAAAAACTTGGGCTCGCCACGCCAAAAAGGGGTTTTTTTTCCTGCCCAAAACAGCCAGCGTCATATCTGACGGCCTTCACACATCCTAGGATTTATTTTCAGGGCAAACCATCTGGCTTTTTCCCCCAGATAATGTGGAAAAATTTTACTTTTATCAAGAAGAATCAGGGATGGATCTCTATTTATGTTTTTTTTGGCCCCCCAAATTGGGCCCAGGTCCCCGATTATTTTGCTGGGGCTAAATTCACATTTCCCCTTTCCAAACAAAAATTTGGGCCTCTTTAAAAACTTATTTTTAAAATGATCATTTCTTAAATGCAAATTTTTTTTTCTCAGTTCCCCCAACCAGTTCATTTGCTGGTTTTTAGGCTGTGAGGAGACGGGAAAAGACCCCCCAAAAATTTCCCAAAAACAAAACCATAATTCCTTTTCCTTCTCACTTCAAACTTTAAAATTTTTCCCCATTGTCAATGGTTTTGGGGCCCTTTTTTCCCCACAATTTTTTTCCCGTGGCTAGAATTCCCTAAAATTTTAAAATTTTTTGGGGGCATGGGTTTCTTTTGGGAAAACAGCAAAAAATTATGGTCCCTTTTGGGAAAAGAAATTTGGCTTTTAATGGCATTCCCCCCCTCACAATTTTTAAAAATTTTTTGAGAAGTCAATTATAATTTTTTTTTTTGGGGCCCTGTGCGTGAAAACAACAATAATTAAAGGTTTCCCTTTTTTAAAAAAAATGGGCTTTTTTAAATGGCAATTTTCCCCCTTCACCAAATTTTTAACAGTGGGTGAGAAGCCCTAAATAAAAAATTTTTTTTGGGGCATGTTGCTGTGAATAAAGCTAAAAAAAAATGGGGCCTTTTGGGAAAAAAAATTGGGGGCCTTTTTTAAGTGGGAAATTTTTTCCCTTTCCCCACAATTTTTAAAAAAATGGGCTGAGAATCCCTTTTTAAATTTTTTGGGGGCATGGGTTTCTTTTTAAAAAGCAGCAATTTCTACAGGTCCATTCTTAAAAAAAGTTGTTTCAAATAACCTTTGTTTTTCCCAATTGTCAAAAGTGGGTTTATGGTCATGTTTTTTTAATTTTTGGGGGCCCTTTTTTCTGTACATGCAGCTATTCCCAAAAGGGCCTATTTTTAAAAAAATTTTTTTTTCTAAAACAAAACAATTGTTCCTTTACAATTGGGCCCAAAAGTTGGTCATGGGTTTAAATTTTTTTTATTGGGGGGATTTTTTTTTTTGTAACAAAGCCGCTATAACTCACAGGTCCCCATTAAAAAAATTTGTTTTTTAACAGACAATTGTTTTTCACAATTTGTCAAGGGGGGCTCAAGGGTGAAGGTCGCAGGAAAAAAGGAAAAAAAGGGGTAACACTTTTAAAAAACACATATGGGGAAAAAAGACTTGTTTTTGCAAGATCTTTAAAATAGCTATCAACCCCTTTTTGAAACAACCCAAAAAATTTTAAAAAAAAAAAAAAGAAACAAAGACATGGGGGTTTCCCTTTCCATTTTAAAAAAGTTTTTCTAGAATTTTAAAAAACTAAAAAAACTTTCATTTACAAAATAGCTGTTAAAAAAATTTTCCCCTGAATTGTACAAAAGGGGGGGTTTCAGGAAAACTTTAACCAAATGTAGGTAAAACAAGGACATTGGGGTATGGGGCCGGACAGAGAACAAAGAAAAGAGACCATTTTTCCCCGCACTTTTAGTAAAAAAAAAAAAAAAAAAGCCAAAAAAAAGGGGATCTGGGTTTTAACAGGGGCCCTTTAAACCCCCATTTTTCCAAGTGAATCCCCCTTGGGGACCCCACTCAATTGGGGGGGGCAAACGCACCCCCGGTCTTTTCCTGTACTGAAAGGGAAAGGGTGGAAATTCCCCACACTTCCCCCCCTCCCCACCCTGCTTTAAACACACAGTTTTCGTTGCTGCGCATCAGGGCCATTTTAAAACCCGCTTTTAAAAATTTATTGGGCGCCCGCCTGGGCCCCCAAACCCCACCCACGTAACCCGGCCCTTTGGGGCATGCTGGGCCCAGACCGGAAAGTCAAAGCCCCGTTCAACTAAAATGGTGGTTGAAAAAAACTCCTTTTTCCGCACTTTTTAATCTGGGGGGGCAGGGCAGGGTTTTAAAGGTTCCTTTCTTTCGGTCCCCGGGAAAGGGAAAAGTTTAATGTCCCCGATCCCCAAATAAAATGGTGGTTTAAAACTCCTTTTTCCGGCACCCTTTTTTAAAAACTTTTGGGGCAAAAAAAAGGTTTTTAAGGGGGCATGCTTTCCCGGGCCAGGGGGCAGGGTTTTGTCCCAAAAGCCAGTTCAACTAAAATGGGGTTAAAGACTCCTTTTTCCCACTTTTTTAATATGAAAGGGGGAGACAGGTTTAATGGTCAAAACGCGGGTCCAGGGGGAGTTCTAGTCCCAAATTTCCCTGAAACTAAAAAAGGGGTTGAAAGACTCCTTTTTTCCCCAAAATTTTTAATCCCTTGGGGCCCGACAGGTTTAAGGTTTATCGCGGGCCCGGACAGGGGGTTTTCAATGTTCCCCGTTTAAATAAAATTGGGGGTTCAAAGAAAACTTTCTTCCGCCACTTTTTTAAACTGTTGGGGCACAGGTTTTTAGGGTCATGCTGCGTTCCAGGGCAGGGAAATTTTAAATTTCCCTTTTAAGTAAAAAATGAGGTTCAAATATACATCCCCTTTTGGGACTTTTTAAAAAACGGGTGATCAGGTTTTTAAAGGGCATTTCGTGGGACAAAACAGGGGAAAAGGGAAAGGTGTTTTTTACTTTTTTTTTTTTGTGGCTTTTTTAGCCTCAAATTTTGTGCCAAAGATGTAGCAGGGGTTTTTATTTGACTGTTGTGGCCGTTAATTCCGCTTCTTTCCCGCCCTTTTTTTGGGGTGAAAAAAAGAAGGGGTTTTTGCTCTCCCATAGACTTTAATGGTCATCGGAGATGATCAACTATCGACTATCGAAAAACCTTATCGATGGTGGCCGACTATCGACTATCGCCCGATGTCGATAGCCAACGTAATCGCACAACACTACTCTTAACCTCTATACACACTATTTAAAAATCTTATTTATAACCTCACCATTTAACCCTTTCTACTTCGGAAGGAAGGAATAGCTCCTATACGGTAATCCACAGTTCTCATAGAGAACTATGGATTACGCCTCCTCTCCCCGGGCGTACAATACGATCGTATTGTACGCCCTTGGAGATAAGTGACATGAGTAATGACAGTCTATGGGGCCGGCAGACTGCCGATCAGCACGACTCCCAAACACCCAGCGTAATTGCGGAGCGTCACATAGTTTTTGTCCCCCTTGCTTAGGACAGAATAAGGTAATGACAGACATGCTGTTTCCAGCGCTGTGTCCCTTATTCTGTAAGATGCTGTAGTTTCAGAGTATTTAATGCTCAAATCTGTAGTTCTCAGTCAGAAAAATGTCATGAAAAGAGTCGTTTTTTTAATGCACCGCACATCTGAGGCTAGCCACGCCCACCTCACAACTGACTAACCTATTACTTTAAATAGGTAGAACCACGTGAATAACAGGCAGGGGGGTGGGGCTGGCCTTTGATGGGCGGGGATAACACCTGCTCATGAATAACTGCTGCATCTCACAGAATAAGGGACACAGTGCTGGAAACAGCATATCTGACACTAGCTTGTACTGTCCTCAGCAAGGGGGGCATAATCTATGTGACAGGTTCCCTTTAACATTTTGCTAGAGCTTTCATGAGGACATCAGCGGGCTTTAATTTTTGCTATTCTGGATGGTTTTAATTTGTCTCTTGTCCTCTTATACACAGCTGTGGACAGCTGATTAGTTAGGGTATACACTGGAGTGGGAGATTTTGCTTAGCAAATAGCACGCTATGACAGCTTTTCCAGAATTTTGCCACATCACCTGAATAGGTATGTTATGTACGTATATACATAGTAACAAAATCAAGACTAAGCTGTAGAGAAAAAAGAATTAATTCAAGCTTAGTGCATTAATACAGTATCAGAATCAAATATGTAGTATAAATATGGTGCATGCATCATGTGCAGATATAATGTAATAATAAAACCAAAGTCTGGTTCATACATCCAAAAATATAATCAAGGTTAGTACATAGACGGGGATGGACTATAGTGAGAGCACAAAGGGTCTCTAGCATGTAATTATTTTAAGCCAACAATATCAAAGTTTTACTATATGTCTGAAGACATAATCATGCAGTTTAAACTAATATATCACTAATGATCAGAGCTCCATTCTCCATGTATGAAGACTCCATGCACCAGCTGTCTGGTAACTAGAAATCCAGTGGTGAATCATACATTTCTGAACCTGACATCAGTAGTTTAGCTTATCTTCTGATTAAACAAAACATTGTGTATGTTCAAACTGATATGCTGAATCTTGTCGACACTTAGAAGAAACAAGTCAAAACACTTGGTAACGACTAAAACATACCAGTGGATCACAGAAAATAAAATCTAGTTCACTGTTGAATCCAAGCTTAAGGCCTCGTTCACACGGCTTATTTCGCCGCGTATTTGCCGACGGATTGACGATCGTCAATCCGTCGGCAAATCAGTCAGAAACAAGTCACAGCCTATTTTCTATTGATTTCAATAGAAAATACGGCTCGTCGTTCACACGGCGCGTATTTCCGTGCCGGATTGCCGCCGCGGATTGACGACAGCAATCCGGACGGAAAAGCAATGTGCATGTCAATTATTTACGGACGGATTCACCACCTTCAATGATTGGAGATGGTGAATCTGTCGGGAAATCAGTTACAAATACGTGCCACACTTAGTGGCACTTATTTGCAACTGATTTTCAGCTGATTTCAGAACGTATTTACGATCGGCAATCCGATGTAAATACGTTCTGAAATAAGCCGTGTGAACATAGCCTTAGAGTTCAGCTGTATAAGATGAATTTATGAAAGTAGAGCAGAAGAGATGGCACAGATGGCAGCAATCTTGGCATACATCTCGTACTCCAGATGTGCTAAATATCTGGAGAACATCACATTTGTCAGCAGACTTCCTAAGTTACAGGTTTATGCTACAACACTACCCTTCACCTTGTTGAACAAGTCTGTGACCTGGCCACTTATTTCAACGATGAAATTGACAACATCTGACATAAACTTCCCCAAGTAGAACCAATCCCCTTTCATCTGATATCTTTGTTTCATCATTATGTTTGGAGGAACAAAGGGGAAGCTTGAAAGCCTATGAACACCCTCCCAACTGTGAAACAGGGGGGTGGCAGCATCATGTTGTGGGGATGTTTTGCTGCAGGAGGGACTGGTGCACTTCAAAAAATAGATGGCATCATTAGGAAAGAAGATTATGTGGCAATATTGAAGCAACATCAGCCAGGAAGTTAAAGCTTGGGCGGAAATGGTTCTTCCAAATGGACTCGAAGCATACTGCCAAACTGGTTACAAAGTGGCTTAAGAATAACCAAGTCAATGTTTTGGAGTGGCCATCACAAGCCCTGATCTCAATCCTATTGGAAATTTATGTCCAAAGCTGAAAAGGCAGGTGCGAGCAAGGTGACCTCCAAACATGGCTCAATTACACCAGTTCTGTCAGGAGGAATGGTACAAAATTCGTAAAAACTATTGTGAGAAGCTTGTGGAAGGATATCCAAAACATTTGACTCAAGTTATACAGTTTAAGGGCAATGCTACCAAATACTAATGAAATGTATGTAAACTTTTGACTTTGCAGAAAGTAATAAAAATGCCTTAAAAATTCTCTCTCATTATTCTGGCATTTGGCAAATATAAATAATTTTGGTTCCTAATTGACCTAAAACGGGCAAGGTTTATTCTGATTTCATGTCAGATAGTGAGAAAAACATGCATATGTGTCTTTTTATATAGTGTATGTAAACTTCTGGTTTCAACTGTAGCTGCTTTATATAAGATATAGTTTGCCCACTGACAAAGACATGAACAGTTTATAATTTTAAGAGTAGGTTAGTTTTAACATTGAGACATAGAATATCCAATATAAAATCCAGTAAATCACATTGTATATATTATATAAATTTATTTGCATTTTGCTGAGAGAAATAAGTATTTGATCCCTTACTAACCATTAAGAGTTCTAGCTCCTACAGACCAGTTAGACGCTCCTAATCAACTCGTTACCTGCATTAAAGACAGATGTCTTAAAAAGTAAACTTTATAAAAGACTTCTGTCCATCAGGGACAAGATCATAGACCTGTACAAAGCTGGGATGGGCTACAAAACCATAAGTAAGAGGCTGGGTGAGAAGGAGACAGCTGTTGTTGCAATAGTAAGAAAATGGAAGAAATAAAAAATGACTGTCAACGGACATAGATCTGCGGCACCATGCAAAATCTCACCTCGTGGGGTATCCGTGATCATGAGGAAGGTGAGAGATCAGCCTAAAACTATAAAAGGGGAACTTGTTAATGATCTCAAGGCAGCTGGGACCACAGTCACCAAGAAAACCATTGGTAACACAATATACCGTGTAACGGCTGGGTAGTGGATCCACTGGACCACCGCAAGCGATGGTAGTTAAGCCACGCCAGGGAGCGGAGTCTAAGTAGCCCCCGGTATTCACCAGAGCCCGCCGCAAAGCAGAATTGGCTTGCTGCGGCGTGAGGCTACCAGGTCGCTACCCCTGACATGACTTGCTTGCTTTGGCGGCCGAGGTGCAGCGAGGAACAGAATCGTAATCCAAGAATCGTAGTTGTGGGCAGGCGGTAAGGTCAGGGCAGGCGGCAATGGTTCGTGGACAGACAGGAAGGTCAGGGCCGGCAGCAGAGGTTCGGAGTTGAGAAACGTAGCAAGAGGTCTGGTACACGGTAAGGCGAGAATACACTTAAGGAACGCTTTCTCTAAGGCTCGGGGCAACATAGATCCAGCAAGGAAGTCCCGCTGACGTCACCAATAAATAGGGGCAGCACCTGGCAACCAGCCAATTATCGGCACGCTGGCCCTTTAAATTTACAAGGACGAGCACGCGCACTAGGGAACGGGCATGCGCGCCTCGGCCGGCAGAGGATGCGGACAGAGCAGGAACGAGGTCAGGTGAGTGATTGGGACGAGTGCGCCCGCGGCCCGTCCCGCGGCCAGCAGCGCTACCTGTCCCGGGCAGGGACCCCGGAGAGGAGGGACGGGTGCGCCTGCGGCCCACGTGCCGGAGCGCGGCGCCGCTCGCTACATGCCATAAAAGTTTAAAATCCTGCAGTGCCCGCAAGGTCCTCCTACTTAAGAAGGCACATGTGCAGGACCTTCTGATGTTTGCCAATGAACACCTGGATGATTCTGTGAGTGATTGGGAGAAGATGCTGTGGGCAAATGAGACAAAAATTGAGCTCTTTGGCATTAACTCAACTCACTGTGTTTGGAGGAAGAGAAATGCTGCCTATGACCCAAAGAACACTGTCAAGCATGGAGGTGGAAACATTGGGTGACATGTATGAATGGGGCTGCGCCAGTTATCTGGTTTACTTTGAACGAAAAAGAATGTATGAACTGGCGTACTCCAAACTTTGGCGTGATAAGTGCCTCTGTAATGCACCTAATACACTTTTTAATGCGCCAAATATTAGGGGCGTTCTGGGGATGTGTCGCATCACATTCATTAAAGTAGATACATTTATGATTCCTTGACACCAAGCCTAGGTGCATAACAATTAGAACAGCAGACCAGGTCTGTCTGAGCCAGACTTGTATTGGCACTACAGTGCGCCTGTATGTATGACCTGCAGAACAGATTAATACATTCTGACGCATTCTACACTGCCTTAAAGCTATTTTGAACTGACCTGTCAGTGCCAATGTTCATACATGTCGCTCATTATGTTTTGGGGGTTTTTTCTCTGCTAAGGACACAGGATTACTTCACTGCATCAATGGGAGAATGGATGAAAAAAAAAGTACTATAAAATCCTGATTGACATTCTCCTTCCCTCCGCCAGGACATTAAAAATGGGTTGTGGCTGGGTGTTCCAGCAAGAAAATGACCCAAAATATACAGCCAAGGCAACAAAGGAGTGGCTCAAAAAGAAGCATATTTTGGTCATAGAGTGGCCTAGCCAGTCTCCAGACCTTAATCCCATAAAAAACTTATGGAGGGAGTTGAAGCTCCAAGTTGTCAAGCGACACCCTCAAAATCTTAATGATTTAGCGATGATCTGCAAAGACGAGTGGACCAAAATTCCTCCTGACATGTGCACAAACCTCATCATCAACTGACTGCTGTGCTTGCCAACAGGGGCCTCGCCACCAAGTATTAAGTCTTGTTTGCCAGAAGAATCAAATACTTATGTCTCACTGCAAAAGGCAAATAAATTTATATAATTTATACAATGTGATTTTCTGAATTTTATTTCTCGATGTTAAAATTGACCTAAACTTAAAATTGTAGACTGTTCATGATTTTGTCAGTGGGCAAGCTTACAAAACCATCAAGGGATCAAATAACTATTTCCTTCACTCTATATATATATCCAGTGACTCAGAGAAGATGTCTCTGATAAGTTGTTCTCCTCGCTAATGAGGTTCTCTTTCTCTTTTTCTTTTCCATCTGTCCCAGACCGCCATGACATCTTCTCCCGGCAAAAATTCTTCACTGTATAATTTACAAAACAAACATCTCAGACTCCTCACTTTTCAGCTCTTCCCTACTAATCTCTGTACAAACTCCCCATCCATAGTGCTCCAAATGGCAATAATGACCCCTTTGTGCCTCTAACAGTAAAAATGCCCCCAAATGGCTATGGGGCTCCCATTTGTGCACAAAATTTTAGTCTTGTTTTGTATACCAATATAGGAGGTAGTTAAATCCTCCAAGATAGTATGTAGGTACACTACCAAACTAGGTAGGCAGATAGGGAGACCCCCTTTTAGGTAGGCAGTCCTCAATTAGCTGTAGAGTGCCCCATTAGGTAGGTAGACTTATAGGTCCTTATTTGAAGGACCTCAATGGACTGAGCTAAGTGTGTCATGATCGTTGCTATTTATTATACAAATGTTACTAAGTTTTCAATTGCTATTCTATATTAAATAAGAAGAAAAGGATAATTCCGTTTGTTATTTATGGTAACGCACACGGCATCTCTTCACATATTGAAGACTCATAGGTCCCCCACTAGGTAGGTATCTAGGTCCCCTACTAAGTAGATAGCTAGTTATATATGCCTCCTCAAGAAGTAGAAATATAGGTCCCTAGTATGTGCTTACATAGGCCCCCTGTAGGTAGGTTGGTAGATATACAGGGCCCCTGTAGGTAGGTAGGAATATAGACCCCCTAGTTGGTAGGTATAGAGCTCCCACAGTAGGTATGTACATAAGCCTGTAGGTAGATATACAGGCCCCTTGTAGGTAGATATAGCCCCTCTGTAGGTAGGTATAAATCCCCTGTAGGTAGGTATATGCTCCCTGTTGGTAGCTATATGCCCCCCTGTAGATAGATATATGCCCCTTGTAGGTAGGTATTTGCCCCCTGTAGGTAGGTATATGCCCCCTGTAGTTAGGTATATGGCCGTTGTAGGTAAAGAGGAAGGTGAAAGGTAAACAGAAAACTAAAAAACTCACTCCCCTCTCCATGTTCTCCCTTCTTCACAGAGAGCTCTGCCATGAGCGGCGTGACGTCATCATGTCCATTATGGGGGCACACTGCTCTCAGGATCTCCTGGGCCTGAAGCTTAGGAGACAAAGCTTAACGGGGGACGTGATGAAAGCCTTACATCCCGCCCCCTGCGACAGCACTCATTGAGTTCTGTATATACAACGAAGAAGGCAAGGACATTAATGAACCATCCTGCCTTCTCCCTGTGGAAGCAGCTGCACAGTTAGGGCCACATGTATGAAAACGGTCTAGGTCTAAAACTCACTTTGTTGCCTATACCAACCAATCAGAGCTCCCCTTTCATTATTCCAGAGCAATATACAGTATGATATGAAAGGGGTGCTCTGATTGGTTGCTACAAAGTGAGTTTTAGACCTAGACCGTTTTCATACATGTGGCCCTTAGTGTCCAGCTGCTACCTCTTAAAACAAGCGAGTGGCGGCTGCGGCGACCCTCCTGGTGAGCTGCGCCTTGGCGCCCGCCCTTAGGAGATTGCCCCTGCATGTGTGTAAAACACGAGTTATAAAATGCATTACAAGCAGCACAATTTTCTTGTGGCATTCTTCCCACTTTTGGAATGCTTTTGTATTGAGTTCTTTGTGCTTTAAAAAAAAAAAAATCAGCATGATCTACATGTGATGTCTTTTATTTTCTAATAGACTTCAGAAAAGAGAGCCTCAAAACATGTTTGAATAAAAAAGCCTCTATAAATCAACAGCGAAATATTAGGCTTTTCTGTGAACAATTCTTCCTTAAAAAAAAGGATTCTAAAAGTGAAAATCTCACAGAATATACAGGAGCACATTTATTATAGCAACTGTGGCAAAATTCTGGCACAGTTTGTTTCAAAATACTGGCGTACATGCTTTGCACCACTCTTATTACGGTATGTGTTTTAGACAGCTTCTAGACATGTCTGCGTGTAGTCAGATAAAAAGGGTGTGGGTTTGTGAAAAGGAGCATGGCTTAGCATGCAATGCAGTACACCACAAAAAGGTGCCAACATTTTGTGTAATTAGTGGCATGAAGTAAGTCGACTAATAGAATGTGTAAACTTCGACTAGACAGTCTAAACCTGCTCCAGATTTCTTAACACTACAACAATTGTAAGACTTTCTACTCTAAACTTACACTAAGGGCGGCATGTATGAAATTTGGCGTTTAAATGCCAAATTTCATGCGCATTATACTGGCATAGAATGCTCCTGATTTATGAACTCGCTCTACAGCGGGTCATAAATCAGGTGCATTCTAGCGCTTGTTACGACACTTCTGGCTCAGGTATACCACTTTGAAAGTGGTTAACCTGATCCAGCAGTAATGCGCCTAGAAAAGCTGTAGCGATAAATCTATAGCTTCGTTACTGTTCTAGTGCGCCCCACCTCATGTACGCCCCCCGAGATCAGGTGCATTACAAAGTGCCGCGGGCGCCATGTAATGCGCCTGATAATGGCATTAAGGACATTTAAACATGTAGCGAACGGAGCTGTGCCTGATATCGGACTGAAAAGATGGCAGATATCTGGCGCAGCCCCGTTCATACATGCCGCCCTAAGTATTATACATAATTGATAAATGTGCTCTACAGTGCGTAAACCCAGACTTCTCTCACATTCACATGTCAGTATACAGTATCCTTTCAGCATTTGTAAGTCAACACCAGGAGTGCAAGTAGGTTTAAAGTAGACCCTTGCGATTCAGCTGTATCAAATAAATAGTGTAAGGGGCTTTAGGTACAATTATAGCACAGAAGCAATATCTTGGATCCAATCAACTTAATATCCAAAAGAAGCTAAAGGAGATATCCAACGTCTTGCAGTAAAAAGACTAATTTATTTCCACTAGAAAGACGTGGTAAAATAAACACACAGGAACGCTCTATCAATAAGGGCATCTATGCCTGAAACGCGCAAGTGGTCCTGTGTGTTTATGTCACCATGTCTTTCTAATGGAAATAAATTAGTCGTTTTTACCTCAAGACCCTGGATACCACCTTTAGCCTTTTTTGGATTCTGTAGTTGATGCTCCCAACCATCCGTGCAGCTTTGTTTAGTGGGTAAGCTGGACTTTTTTTGTTTGTTCGCAATCAACTTAATGTGATCCCGATTAAATGTACACCTGGTGTTGAACAATTATTTTAAATCCCTTCCTTCTGCAGCGACTTTTATTCACATCACAATCGTTTTTTCCTCCTTGTCTATTAAAAGCCATAGATTTTTAATTTTTTCATCCACATAGATGTATGAGAGTTTTTTTGGGAGGGACGAGACTACTTTTAAATTGTACCATTTACGAAACTATATAATGTAATGGGGGACAAAATGAAGTTCACTGTTTTGTAGAAATGACATGCTATCTAAAATCTGCAGGTCAGTGTTGTTCCAGTGATACCACACTTTTAGAGTTATTTTCATGTTTTAGCACTTTTATGAAAATAAGACGCTTATTCTTTTAATTTGTACTGCCATTTTCTGATACCAATAAATTTATTGTTATTCCATCTATGGAACTGAATAAGGACTCATTTTTTTGCAGGCTGATATGTAGTTTTTATTTTTACTATTTTGGGATCCATTAGACTTTTTGATCACTTTTTATTCAACTTTTTGGGAATGTGAAATGACCCCAAAAAAATTGGAATTGGGAATTTTTATTCTATGGTGTTCACCATACTGGATAAAAGATCAAACTTTTGCGGATGTGTTCATACCAATTATGGGGGACATGTATGAAACTGTCTAGGTCTAACACTTTCTTTGTTGCACATAGCAATCAATCAGAGCCTCCCTTCTCATTTCTTCAGAGCACTATATGAAATGAAAGGGGCACTCTGATTGGTTGCTATGGGCAACAAGGAAAGTCTTAAACCTAGACAGTTTTCATACATGTGGCCCTATGTGTAGCTATTTTATTTTTTTTATCATTTTATTTATAAAATCGTAAAAATATGATCTTTTGAACCTTTAGCATTTATTATTTTATTTTCAAATAGTAACTCTTTTGCAGTCCTCCTAGGTTAATTGACAACTAGGGCACACAATCTGGAGAAGAATAGGACAACAGCACTGTTCCCTAATCCTTTAAATTGCACAAACACGTTTACTGTGGCATCTAAAGCATTAAAATGCCAGGATTGGAGCTATCTCTGTTCCTGGCTGATAGCAGCAGGCCCGGGTGGAACATGCAGCCGTTAACTATAACCTATGGAGGGGGCTCAGTGAGTAAGTCTGCTTCATATTCTCTTACTGGCATCATTACATAACTATATGTCATATGTTGGTAAAGGGTTAAAACAATACAGTGAAAACCTAAACGTTTGGCTGAGTTCACACAGCGTATTGTGGCGCATACTTGTGCGCACCACAATACGCCTGCGGTTGAAAGTAGGTCCTGGCCAGAGTGTACTTTCTACATTCCATGGCCCGGCCTCCTATACACTTTAATTTTCCCTGGTGCGTACTCACCTGAAAATAGTGATGTCACTTCTTTATACGAGTACATACTGTGTACCAGGGAAAACGTTGGGTAATCATAGCATTCAATGACTGCTATGATTTTACCGTATTTGAGAGACGTACTTCAGGCGCATTGCAGTGCAATTTCGTGCCGAACATCCTGCAAATACATCATGTGAACATACCTTTAGTCAAACGTATTTATTTATTTTACTGATGGGAAAATAAACATAAACAAATTAAACAAGAAAACAAAAAAAAACACAAATCCCTATTGCCAGACTGATATTTTCTTATGATAAGCAGGCCTTATTTATATTATAAGATTCACTATACTTTATACTTTCTTGGATCATTGCTCGGAGCAGTTTAATAATCGTGAAATACACCTGAGTGAAAACATAGAAATGACTCCAATATTTAGACTAAATGTTTGTATAAACTGTACTTGTGTAGCACTGAGAAACAGCATGTTAAGTCATTGCATATTGACCTGTAGGTAATGAAGCCAACTTTTCAATAATCGAGAAATCCCTTTCCCATTCTTTAATTACAATGCTGATTGTACAACGTAATTGGTGTTACATAGCAATGCAGAACAAATGTGCAATAAACAGAGGTGATTACTGACACTTTTTTCAACTACTTTAGCATACTTAGAAACAGAAAGAGAATAACACCTTAAAGGGAACGTGTCAGATGGTTTATTCTGCCCTATCTGAGAGCATGATGTGATTGATGTAGAGAAGCTGAGCTCTGTAATATGTAAGTTTATATGATTTGGAGCAGGATTTCTGAGCAAATTCTGATCAGACTCCTTAAGTGGCAGTAGGAGTCCTGCTTACCCTGCCAGTATACAGTGATTGACAGCTTTCTCTGCATCAGTGTGCATACACAGCTAACTGCCAATCACTGTATGTGGGCAGGGCAAGCAGCATTTTTCCTACTTCTTACTTAAAAGTACAGCATCAAATCATATAACCCTATATATCACAGAGCTCAGCTTCTCTCCTCTATCATATAACCCTATATATCACAGAGCACAGCTTCTCTCCTCTAACATATAACCCTATATATCACAGAGCTCAGCTTCTCTCCCTCTATCATATAACTCTATATATCACAGAGCGCAGTTCCTCTATCATATAACCCTATATATCACAGAGCTCAGCTTCTCTATCATATAACCCTATATATCACAGAGCTCAGCTTCTCTCCTATATCATATAATCCTATATATCAAAGAGCTCAGATTCTCTCCTCTATTATACAACCCTATATATCAAAGAGCACAGCTTCTCTCCTCTACATATAACCCTATATATCACAGAGCTCAGCTTCTCTCCCTCTATCATATAACTCTATATATCACAGAGCGCAGTTCCTCTATCATATAAACCTATATATCACAGAGCTCAGCTTCTCTATCATATAACCCTATATATCACAGAGCTCAGCTTCTCTCCTATATCATATAATCCTATATATCAAAGAGCTCAGATTCTCTCCTCTATCATATAACCCTATATATCACAGAGCTCAGCTTCTCTCCTATATCATATAATCCTATATATCAAAGAGCTCAGATTCTCTCCTCTATTATACAACCCTATATATCAAAGAGCACAGCTTCTCTCCTCTAACATATAACCCTATAATTCACAGAGCTCAGCTTTTCTCCCTCTATCATATAACTCTATATATCACAGAGCGCAGTTCCTCTATCATATAACCCTATATATCACAGAGCTCAGCTTCTCTATCATATAACCCTATATATCACAGAGCTCAGCTTCTCTCCTATATCATATAATCCTATATATCAAAGAGCTCAGATTCTCTCCTCTATCATATAACCCTATATATCACAGAGCTCTGCTTCTCTCCTTTATCATAAACCCTATATATCACAGAGCTAAACTTCTCTCCATCTATCATATAACCATATATATCACAGAGCTCAACTTCTCTCCGCTAAAATATAACTCTATATATAACAGAGCTCAGCTTCTCTCCAGTATCATATAACCCTATATATCACAGAGCTCAGCTCCTCTATCATATAACTCTATATATCACAGAGCTCAGTTTCTCTCCTCTATCATATAACCCTATATATCACAGAGCTTAGCTCCTCTATCATATAACCCTATATATCACAGAGCTCAGCTTCTCTCCTCTATCATATAACCCTATATATCACAGAGCTCAGCTTCTCTCCTATATCATGTAACCCTATATATCACAGAGCTCAGCTCCTCTATCATATAGCCCTATATATCACAGAGCTTAGCTCCTCTATCATATAACCCTATATATCACAGAGCTTAGCTCCTCTATCATATAACCCTATATATCACAGAGCTCAGCTTCTCTCCCTCTATCATACAGTACAACTCTATATATCACAGAGCTTAGCTTCTCTCCTCTATCATATAACCCTATATATCAAAGAGTTCAGCTTCTCTCCTCTATCATACAAACCTATATATCACAGAGCTCAGCTTCTCTCCCTCTATCTTATAACTCTATATATCACAAGCTCAGCTTCTCTCCTCTATCATATAATCCTATATATCACAGAGCTCAGCTTTTCTCCCTCTATCATATAACTCTATATATCACAAGCTCAGCTTCTCTCCTCTATCATATAACCCTATACATCACAGAGCTCAGCTTCTCTCCCTCAATCTTATAACCCTATATATTACAGAGCTCAGCTTCTCTCCTCTATCATATAACCCTATATAACACAGAGCTCAGCTTCTCTCCTCTGTCATATAAACCTATATATCACAGAGCTCAGCTTCTCTCCCTTAATCACATCCTGCTCTCAGATAGGGCAGCATCAACAACATGACAGATTCCCTTTAAAGTGTGTTTTACTCTACAGGGTTCTATTTACTCTTATCCATTAAACATACAGTGCATTGCAAAAGTATTCGGCCCCCTTGAACTTTTCAACCTTTTGCCCCATTTAAGGCATCAAACATAAAGATATAGGGCGACATGTATGATCGGGATTTGTGCCTGATTTCAGGCGTATACTGCGCCTCACCGTGCCGAATCCACTGTCGGACGCAGGGACGCGCTGTTAGGCGCAACCTTCACCATTTTCGTATGCGCCTAACATGAAGGGGCGTGCAGTGGGCGCGCGCTGTGGGCGTTCTGGGGCGGGACGCGGGACTTTTGAAAAATCCGAGGCATGCATGATTGCGGGTCGGCAAAGTGATGCGCATTACAGCTCCGACAGGCACACCGACTTCAAAGTGGTCTACCTGAGTCGGAGGAGGCACAGGGAAGCTAGAACTGATTGTAATGGGGCAATACAATACAGTTACAATAGTATAATAATAAAAAGTTGTCTTTCAAATGAATGAATAAAGTGAAAAATCAAAGTAGAATAAAATCGATTGCAATGTTTAGAAAAAGTTGATCATTTAAAATGAAAGCAAATATATATAAGATCTCAAAAGAAAGAAATATCAGCTAGAAAAGGTCTTAAAAAAAAGGGAGAGAATTCAACAAATTTTACATTAAATAAGCCAATGCTGATGTTGTACAGATGTTAATTTTGGTCCTTTTTTTTAATAAAAAATTAAGATGTATTTGTTCTTCTTTCACCTTTTATTCTATTTTGCATGTACAGTAAGAGCCAGCACAGCACAGGTCTTGCTGGGACCTGTGGTTCTCCAAGCAGGATTTCTATGTTCCGGCCGCGGGGGATTAACCCCCAATGTCGCGACATCGTGGTTGCGACATCGTGGCTGCTGGCGGCAGGAGTAAGCTCCTGCCGCCTGAGATCCGGCGCAGTAATGGCGCTGAGCGCCGCTACTGACTCTCCTACCAGGCAGCCTGGATGCTGAATGACAGCATCCGGGTTGTCTGGTGATGTCACGATGCCCACAATGCATTGTGGGCAGCGTGACTGACAGTTGCCATGGAGACCAGCATACAGCTATAAGCTGTATACTGATCTCCTATTGCATGAACGATCTGACGATCGTTCATGCAATTCCCCCCTGGGGAAAAGTGTAAAAAGTGTGAAAAAGTATAAAAATGTGTAAAAAAGTAAAACACAAACACAAAAAATAAAATAAAAACACGTACATCGCCTTTTTCCCCTTTACAAACGGCAATCGCCCCAAAAAAAGATCAAAAAATAAATAAAGTACCCATATTTGGTATCGCTGCGTGCGTAACGACCCACCCTATACATCTGTCATGTTAATTAACCCATACGGTGAACGCCATAAAAAAAAATCCAAAAAACAGTCACAGAATTGCGATTTTTGTTCATCCTGCAGCACATAAAATGGAGTAAAAAGTCATCAAAAACTCATATCAACATCAAAGTGATGCCAATTAAAACGTCAGTTCATCCCGCAAAAAAATTATTGTGTAAAAGCAGTAAAACATTAAAAAAAAATATAAATGTGGTATCGCTATAATCGTATCAACCTGCTGAGCAAAACTAGCATGTCATTTATACCGCACAGTGACCGCTGTAAAAAATAAAAATAAAAAACACTACCAGGATTGCTGTATTTTGTACAAAATGCTTCACAAAAACCTTAATAAAAAGTGATCAAAGCATCACATGCCCCCCGTAATGGTACCAATAAAAACATCAACTCATCTCGTAAAAAACAAGCCCACAAGCAGCTCCATATGCAAAAAATTAAGAAAGCTATGGCTGTCAGAATAGGACAACATAAAAACGCAACTTTTTATAAAACTCGCTTCTATTGTGTAAAAGTAATAAAACATAAAAAACTATATAAAATTTATATCATTGTAATTGTACCGACCCCCATAGTAAAGTTATCCCGTCATTTATCCCGTATGGCGAATACTGTAAAAATGAAGCCCAAAAACAATGGCGGAACTGCGTTTCCCCCCTCCATTTCCATGGCCCAATGCTAAAAAAAAAACTACGGAACACCTGTGCGCCCAAAATGCAAAATACACCCTAAGATGAGATCCCTGAGGGGTGTTGAATCCAAAATGGGGCAACTTCTGGAAGGTTTCACCTGTTCTAGTACTTTGGGCGCTTTGCAGATGCGACATGGCCCCACCAATATCTGTGCGCCAAAAGCCAAATAGCGCTCCCTCCCTTGTACCCCCTGCCATGCGCCCAAACAGCAGTTTACACCCACATGTAGGGTATTGCCGAACTTGGAAGAAATTGCGTAACACAATTTTGGGGCTTTTTTTCCAAGATTCCTTGTAAAAATTAAACATTTTCAGCTAAAATTGCAGATTATTGGAAAAAATATATATTTTTTTATTTTCAGAGCCGAACGCTAAAAAAATTTGTGAAACGCCTGTGGGGTCGATATACTCACTACACCTCTGGATATATTCCGTAAGGGGTGTAGTTTCCAATATGGGGTCTTTTTAGGGGTATTTATTAAGTTTTGGAACCTTAGGGTGTCCGCAAACCTGAAATGGCCCCTAAATTGTAATGAAAATGAGGCCCCAGAGTCCAGTAGGTGCTCCTCCTATTCTGGGGCTTGTGGTTGAGCCAAATAATGCACTAGGGCCACATATGGGATATCTCTGAAAACAGCAGAATCTGGGGAATCAATATTAATTTGCATTTCCCTGATCACATTACCGTATTCTTTTAAATAATGTATAAAAATTGAAAATCTGCAAAAAAAGGAAATTTTGAAATTTCACTTCCACTTTGCTTTAATTCCTGTGAAACACCTAATGGGTTAATAAACGTCCTTAATGCGGTTTTGAATACTTGAAGGGGTGAAGTTTCTTAGATGAGGTCATTTATGGGGGTATCTAACATACAGGTCAATCAAAGTCACGTTAGAACTGGACTGGTCCCTAAAAATATGTATATTGCAAATTTTCTTGAAAATTTGAAAATTACTACTAAATTTCTAAGCCCCCAAATGTCGTAAAAAAAAAATACATTTAAGAAAAATGATGCCAAGCTACAGCAGACATATGGTAGATGCTAGTTATAAACTATTTTGAGTGGAATAACTATCTGTCTTACATGCAGAAATTTTTGAAGTTTGAAATTGGTAAATTTTTCACATTTTTCACGATAATTTGATATTTTTCACAAATAAACAATCATTTTTTGGACCAAAATTTCTTACTATCTTAAAGCACAATGTGTCACGAGAAAACAGTCTCTGAATCACATGGATAGGTAAAAGTGTCAAAAAGTTATTCTCACATAAAGTGACACATGACAGATTTCAAAAATGGGGCTCTGACAGAGAGGCCAAAACTGGCTCCGATGGTAAGGGGTTAAGTTAATACTTTGTAGCACCACCTTTTGCTTCGATTACAGCTGTAAGTCGCTTGGGGTATGTCTCTATCAGTTTTGCACTTCGAGAGACTGAAATTCTTGCCCATTCTTCCTTGGAAAACAGCTGGAGCTCAGTGAGGTTGGATGGAGAGCATTTGTGAACAGTAGTTTTCAGTTTCTTTTTCACGAATTCTCGATTGGATTCAGGTCTGGACTTTGATTTTGGCCATTCAAACCCACCTGGATACGTTTATTTGAGAACCATTCCATTGTAGATTTTGCTTTATGTTTGGGATCATTGTCTTGTTGGAAGATAAATCTCCGTCCCAGTCTCAGGTCTTTTGCAGACTCCAACAGGTTTTCTTCCAGAATGGTCCTGTATTTGGCTGCATCCATCTTCCCATCAATTTTTTAACCATCCTCCCTGTCCCTGCTGAAGAAAAGCCCAAACCATGAAGCTGTCACCACCATGTTGACAGGGGGGATGGTGTGTTAGGGAAATAAAGCTGTGTTGCTTTTACGCCAAACTTTATCGTTTTGCATTGTGGCCAAAAAGTTCGATTTTGGTTTCATCTGACCAGAGCACCTTCTTCCACATGTTCGGTGTTTCCCAGGTGGCTTGTGGCAAACTTTAAACAAGACTTTTTATGGATATCTTTGAGAAATGGCTTTCTTCTTGTCATTCTTCCATAAAGGCCAGATTTGTGCAGTGTACGACTGTTTGTTTGTCCTATTGACAGACTCTCCCACCTCAGCTGTAGATCTTGCCGTTCATTTCCCGAGTGATCATGGGGCCTCTTGGCTGCATCTCTGATCATCTTCTCCTTGTCTGAGATTAAAGTTTAGAGGGACGTCCGGGGCTTGGTATTTGCAGTGGTCTGATACTCCTTACATTTCAATATGATCGCTTGAACAGTGCTCCTTGGGATGTTTAAAGTTTGGGAAATCTTTTTGTATCCAAATCCAGCTTTAAACTTCTCCACAACAGTATCACGGACCTGCCTGGTGTGCATTTATACGGAGACTTGATTACACACAGGTGGATTATATTTATCATCATCAGTCATTTAGGACAACGTTGGATCATATTCCTCACTGAACTTCTGGAGTGAGTTTGCTGCACTGAAAGTAAAGGGGCCGAACAATTTGGCACGCCCCACTTTTCAGTTTTTTATTTTTTAAAACAGTTAAAAATATCCAATAAATTTCGTTTCACTTCACAATTTTTTCCCACTTATTGTTGATTCTTCACCAACAAATTAAAATTTTATATCTTTATGTTTGAAGCCTGAAATGTGGCAAAAGGAAGAAAAGTTCAAGGGGGCCGAATACTTTCGCAAGGCACTATATCTTTTTTAAGAAAGAAAAGTAGTAGGTAACTAGCAATGTTTTTGTTTCCTGATTTAAAAAAATATAATAATTTATTGGTTAATTACAGCCTCATACACATTTTAAAGGAAACCTGCCAAGTGATCCACTCCCTGATTACAATAAGCTATATTTAAAGCACGACTTTCTATAAGCAACACATAGATTAAATGCACATAAAGCATTTCTTTTCACATAATAAATGAGATGGTGGTCTTTTTATGCAGATATGTGAATGAAAGGTTTGTCTTGTCATAGAGTGAATTCACACATGGCAAGTTTTGCCTCAGAAATGTATGCAACTGAATCAGTTTAAAGTTTTAAAAGACCTCCTATATCTGACCAGATCCCAAATTCTCACCTGGCAATTACCCACAATAATGGCCAGAAAAGCCTTAAGTTGCTATAGAGGAATACATTTTCTTGTTAGGGAGAGTAATGAAGGCGTTCAAAGACTTATAGGCCATGCAATGCTCCATGGAAAAATACAACATTCTAATAAGTTTAAGGAAAGAGTGAGGATCTCTAGTGAGACACTTTTTAACTGGGCCCCCAAAATTTAATTAAACCTGAAAAAGACTGGGGATTTAAGCGAAACCCACCCACTTTAAACCCCAAATTTTTCCTTGTAACACTTTATTGCCTCACCTTGTTTCTCTTTGAATATGCCATAATATGGGTTCTCAGAACTCATTTCATCTTTAGGGGAATTAATTCCATTTTTATTGGTAGATGTAAATTTATGCCTCCCACCCCTTAACTGCAGGCCAAATGCCTTGCCCTTCTCCAAATTGGGCCCGGAATAAATTTAGTCCCTTTTGGTGAAAATTTTTCCCAGAATAATCAGTATTCGGGCAGAACAGAAAACATTTTTGGGGGGACTGATGAAAACTGTTTGGTCTAAAATTTTCCTTTGTTTTTCCTTTAAATTTTTTATGGTGCTCTGGAAAAATGAGAGGGGTGCCTGATGGTTGCAGGGCAAAAAGGGAATTTTAGACCTAGACAGTTTTCATACATATGGCCCTTTGTCTCCAATTGTTGTTTCAGTCATTGTCAATAATGTTGTTTTGTGGCAAGAATATATTCAAATCGAGACTATAAATTCTGACAATTAGAGTAAAAGATGTAGTGTAGATGGAATGCCAGTGTCTCAGTTGGTCAACCTGGCTGGTGTGGTTTAATTACATTTTGTAAAATTTTCAGATTGATATCTAGGGCCACATGTGTGAAAACTGTCTAGGTCTAAAACTCTCTTTGTTGCCCATAGCAACCAATCAGAGCGCCCCTTTCATTTCATATAGTGCTCTGGAAAAAAATGAAAGGGGCCCTCTGATTGGTTGCACTGGGGAACAAAGTGAATTTTAGACCTAGAGACTTATCATACATGTGGCCCCTTTTGTTTCCTGTATTTTTTCTTCCAAGTAATTTATTGCAGAATTAAAGTGGCCTTCCCTTTGTATTGCCTCGTATGAGGTGTCTCCTTTGTAACTAGTCTAGTAACTCCTTTGTAACTTTGTCTAGTTTGTAACTGAATTTGAGTTTTTGGACCATAAACATTGCAAGGCCTTGTTCACAAACATGTTGGAGAATCACTTAGGAGCCTTTGCCACAGAAATTGTCAAAACACCTAGAAAATAGTGCAGGATGCAGCAATATTTTTCAGGTAAAATTCCAGACACCATAACAGAAATCTGATGTACTCCATTATAGTCAATGGGCATGTGTTCACGTGTAAAGGTAACAGTACTGCCATTTCTTTTATGATTCTGTTCCTATGCCGGAACAGAACAATGTAAAGAGAACTTTAGCCAATTAGTCCTGTATATATGTGTATCTAAAATATATGTGTAAGGAAGGTAAAAAGGTGAAACATGGTAACCAATGCTGTAGAGTTGTGCAATATACCTTTAATTTTATATAAAATTTTGTATTGTGCTGTAGTTTTAGTTCATTTTTGGCAACATGGCTGGGAAAAAAATCTCTTTCAGGCTTCATGAAGCCATGATGCAATGAGCAAGGGCAAACAAGGGGATCCCACTGTTGGACAGAGACTGTGTGACCATTCTGGGGGAAGATTCCTATGTCTGCATAATTGGGTGGTTTTCCAACCAGAGAGGCAATGTGCAGCATGAGCAGAGTAGAGACCTGTGAACTGTTCCTTTACTATGTGATAAACTGTTACTGGTATAAAGGTATTTGCAATAGACAGCTGAGACTGCTGGCTGGGCCAACTGAGATTGAGCTGTGGTTTAGGGAAAGCCTATTTTGAGACTGCTGATTAGGCCGTGGAGAGTGCCAGCCTCACAATTCATAACTGTGACAGTGAGGACTGGAGTAGTTGGATACAAAGCCAAGGTCAGAAGACTTCTGGTCCAGGAACTGAATATCATTGGCATCCATACCCTCCAAGTAAGGAGCACTGCTGCAATGTTTGGCTCCAGAGTATTATTCCCTGGAGCAGGCCCATCAAGTGCTTAGAGACTGAGTTTCCTATTTCATTTCCTATTTCATGTCTCTGAAGCACAGTTCGCAAGTACTAGAGACTGAGTATTCCATGTCCCTGATGCAAGGGACAAAGACTGTGTTAGAACATGTTGCTGCATCAGAACTGCCAGTTTGGAGGTGCATGCTGCCAAAATCTGTGCACCTCTACATGTGTTACTGTTACTACCAAGCTTAAAGTGTGTCTTTGGTTTAAAACCTTCTTAACAACTGGCCACTGACTTTTTGCGTCAGGAGGTGCAGGTCGTCTTTCTGCAATGACGTCAAAAGGCGAGGTTTTGTGTCCCCTAGCGCTGCATCTGCGCTAGTAACGGAGCTGTAGTTAACAGCTCCATTCCTAGAACCGGCTCTGTTAGCTCCAGGAACAGGAGGTAGCCTCTGATCCCTGGCGTTTAACCCTTTGATTGCCATGGTCCGTGATTCCTCTGCTCCATCTGGACTCCCGGTGACCCGATGGAGCCCAGGGACCGTCTGTACAGTCAGCCGTGGGGACCTAGAATAGCCCCAGGGCTTTCTGTATGGCAAGCTTGCAGTTAGGGCACACTAAGTGCTGCACCGACTGCAGCCTGTGTCATACAGGAGTATAACTCAACAGTGGAGGTAGAAAAGATGGCCTAAAGAAAGCATGTTTGTGCGGGAAACGGCCGTTGCTTCTGTGAGTACGTATCTTGTGTTCTGTTCCTTGTGGTCAACAAGTTGCTAATAAAGGAAGATTTTATCGACTTGGTGAGTGCAGTGGATATCTTTTCTACCTCCGCTGTTGATTTGTGCTGCATCTATCTATTTTTTCCATCGCCGACATCATATTGGAAATATAACTACGGTATTTACATGGGGACGCTGGCCATGGACTAGGAGCAGTGCGGAGGCTGAATTTTCTTTTGCTGTGGTCATACAGTACATTACATTAGATGTACAGAATAGTGCACACAGTACATTAATAAGTGTAAAAAAGTGTAAAATAGTTATCCCTTAATAGGATTTAAAAAAAAGTAAAAAACATAAAAAGTGTAGAAAAAAGAAACAAAATAAATGATAAAATAAATATTTGATAAAAAAAAAGTATTGTGCCTACATTACACAAAAAAAACCTACACAAATTAAATATTAAAAAACGACCGTAATAACCTATAGAATGAATCTAACATGTTATTTAGTGTAAAATATAAATGGTCTAAAAATAATTTAATAAAGCAAATACAGAAAAACACTTTTTTTCATGTTCACACTGCAAAAACATTTTATTTAAATTCCACTGTAATTTATATGTAAAGTCAAACTATGCCCCCCAAAAAAATACAAGTTCTGCCACAGAAAACAAGTCCTCATACAACTCCGTCATTGAAAAAACAAAAAAGTTACGAAACGCAGGGAGGCAAAAACTAAACAAATATTGCTGGTCATTAAGGCCTTTTCAGGTATGGTGCTTAAAGGAGTTGTCTCCCCACAGGGTTTCAAAGAATGCATGAAAGAAATTCTCTGTCACTTCCTGGTTCATACTAATTTGCATAAGCTCCATGCTTGTACAGCTATGTTGTGCTTTCAGATGCTAATTAGATTAGATTAGCTTCACAAACTACTGGAAGGACTTCTTATCTGATCCCCCAAAACAAAAGCCCTAATTACAGAGCTGTTTACTTGAGATAAAATCAAGCTTTTTACTGTCTGGCAGCACAGGACACTGGACTGAAAACTGCAGACCTGTGTGATGACTCACTCTTGTTATCTCATTGAACAAAAAAGCCCGGGAGAAATTTGTTTACAGGTCGGTTACTGAGGGAATGAAATAGCCATGGAGGTAATAAATTTTACTTGTATCTCTTTAGGGAAAACAGAGGAACAATGCAAATATTTGGAAAATGTCTTTATTTTGTGTTCCCTACAATTTGAAAGCTATTCTTTGTAGCGAGACAACCCCTTTAAGGAATTAAGTTCAACCTTAAGACTTGTGTCTTTCAAATTATTGCTGTGCCATCTTCTCAGCGAGGTAGTTACTGTTTGACCTCTCACCATTAAAATATCAACCCATAGTGGTTCACATCAACTTAAAACTAACCTTGGCCTTTTAACATATAGACCAACAAACATTTGGTATTTTTTTTTACATAGTGCGTGCAAGTTGCCAGTTTTCCACTAAAGAACATTAACCCCTTAAGGACCAGGCATTTTTTTTTTGGCGACACGTTCGTTTTTCCCTCCTCGCCTTCTGAAAGCCATAACTTCTTTATTTTTCCACCTACATAGACACATGAGGGCTTTTATTTTGGGGGGACAAGATTTACTTTCTAATGGTGTTATTCACTATACTAAAAGAATATACTGGGAAACCGCAAAAAAATTCCAAGTGGGACAAATTGTGAAAAAAAATGTATTTTCGCCCATGTTTGCGGGGGTTTTGCTTTTACGGCGTTCAATCTTTGGTAAATATAATGTGTTATCTGTATTCTTCAGGTGTTACGCCCTCTACCAAAAATGTAGGGGGTTTGCGTTTGTTTTGGTACTATAAAAAAATTCCAAACATTTTCTATTTTTTAAATTTGCCCACGGCGCCATTTTGGTGCGACCAAAAACTTTTTTGTACTAACACCTATGGACGTCAGTGAGGGGGCATTTTTTGCGGGCTGAAGTGTACTTTTTATCACTAGCAGTTTGGAATGCATGCGACTTTTTTGTCATTTTTATTCCATTTTTTGAGTGACGTAAAATGACCAAAAAACGCAATTTTGGCGTTTGGAATTTTTTTTCTTCTACGGTGTTCAGCGTACGGGATAAATTATGTTATAGATTGGACTTTTTCGGATGCGGCGATACCAAATATGTGTAACTTTTTTATTATTTTAATGATTTTATTTGAAAAAATGGGGAAAGGGGGGGTGATTTGAATTTTTTAATACTTTTTTTTTTTGTACTTTAAAACTTTATTTATTTAATTTTTTACTGTAACATTGAGGCCACCTGTGGTACTTGACCACTAGGTGGCGCGATTGTTAATACAACCTAATGCATTGCATAGGCAATGCATTAGGGTGTACAAAGATGGCGGTTTCCCCAACTTCCTGTCTGCGGACGGAAGGGGGGCAAACGGCCAGGGTAAGTGACGAGAGCCTTCACAAGGCTCCCTACCACAATGCCGTGATGGATCGGCGAGCATAGCTGCGCTTATGCCAATCACAGCACCAATCGGTTAGTTCAGACCCCCGCGGCCATCTTTGCCGCGGCGCCTGATGGGTAAAACAGCCCAGCGGGCAGAGCCACCGCCGGCGCTTTTTACTCCCGGGGGATTTAGCGGCGATTTGCCGCTAAACACCCACCGGCTGTGCGGGGGGGTCGCGGAGGCGATCCCCCTGCAAAGCTACAAAGCTCCTTTTGGGCCCTGGGACGTACTGATACGCCCAAGGTCGTTAAGGGGTTAAAGGAAACTGGTTAAACAAAATATATTAACATAATTCCACTAAACCCATTACCGACATATGACGTATGTAAAACATCGCGGGAGGGAGTTGCTGCCATCCCGCGCTGTTCAACCCCTTAGATGCTGCGGCAAAGATGGCCGTGGTGTCTAAATCAATGAGAAACTGTGCCGCGCACCATTTCTCACTCCGATTGGGACATCAGCGACGAGAAACAATCTGTCCCGATCGGTGAACATGGCAAATGGAAGTCTTGTGAAGGCTTCCATCGCTGCCATGTTTTCGATTTACCCACTTCCGGCCCCAAGTTACACATATTTGGTATTGCTGCGTCCGAAAAAGTCCAATCTATTAAAATATATCATAATTTATCCCTTACACTAAACACCATAAAAGAAAAAAAATTCCAAACGCCAAAATTGCGTTTTTTGGTCATTTCATGTCCCCTTAAAATTCAAATAAATTTGATCAAAAAAGTCCCATGTATTCCAAACTGCTAGCAATAAAAAGTAAACTTCAGCCCGCAAAAAATGCCCCACACTGAAGTCTGTAGGTGTTAGTTCGAAAAAGTTATTGGTCACAGCAAATGGCGCTGCCGTTCAAATTTCAAATATAGAAAATGTTTGGAAGTTTTTTTATGGTACAAAATCATAAATGAGAAATCTTCATGTTTGATATTGGTGTTGTGTATACATTCCGTAGTCTACTGATAACACATTATTGTTACCAAAGATTGAATGGCTTAAAAGTAAAACACCTGCAAACATTTTTTTTCACATTTTGCCCCACTTAGAATTTTTTTGCGGTTTACCAGTATATTCAATGTTAATATACATAACACCATTAGAAAGTAGCAAAAACAAAGTTTGGTCAGCTCCCTCTTCGGATAGTGGCAACGTGATCTCCAGAGTGCCGGAGAGGCGGAAGCAACTCTATGACCAACTCAATGCAATGAAGATTTCACATGGTGAAATCACCAAGAAAGCGTTACTTTCTTGGTGTGTTGACCATGTGAGGAATCTTCATTGTCATTACATATTGGAATTAAAGTTGGATTATCTCTGTAATCTTGTACTTCGGATGTTTGCTGACTCACTCACCTGTTTTGCTTGGATATGACATTAGATGTACAATCTTGTCCGCAATATATAAAAGCCCAATATGTCTATGTTGGTGGATGAATCAAAAAGTTATGGCTCTGGGAAAGTGAGGAGGGAAAAACGAACGTAAAAAAAAAATAAATAAATAGGCCTTGGTGTTAAGAGGTTAATAATATCTTACATTCATGTTGTCACTGTTTATCTTAGAAGCAATTCCCCTCTCCCTCCCATTAGCTATTTTATAAGTAGACTATAAATAGGTTTAGTTCAGAGATCTCTTTGAAAGAAAATGATTAAAAAAAATCACATATGAAGCAGAAATATAGTAATTAGAAATATAATGAAGGGAAACTGAATTAGATGCATTAGAGCAATGGTAATAAACATTTTGATATATCCCTGAGATACTTATCAGTTAAGCATCAGCAAAGTGCATTTTCTGGCTTTGCATGGTGTTTGATCCAGGTCACCATTGTGCAACCACATACTACAAAGCCCCTTATATGAGTTTGAGGACTTGTGCTTTACTGGATTCCAGAAAACTGACAATTACACAGAATATTTCATTAGGAATTCAGTAGGTTTTCTAAATTCTCCATGCAGTTTTAATTAAGTATTTAAATATATTTGAAAGCCCCTGCCAATTCATCATTCAAATCTGTAAGAATTAAGTGATGCCTCGTCTTACAACTGTGCCAGTAATGGTGCCAGAGTTACAATCAGCTTGTCCTTGATATCCTTTATAGTCTATACCTAAGTCTGGAGGCTCATTGTTATTGAGTTGTATCTCTGCTTCTGGAGAACCTATAGTATCTTCCAGTGCAGGTAAGGCTGGGCAGGGGGAAGCTGCAGTGATTACAGGCTGTGATAGTGAAAAGCTCTTCTACGAAAGTAATTATGTGCACTAGTTTTCACACTGAGAAGGAATTGCTCCACGTAGCAGTGCAATAAGGTCATGCTGAGGAATCTGTTATTATTAAGAGAGATACAAAGTTCACTTACCACCAACTTCACATTTCTAGTACCAGAAATTAAAACTCAATAAACAATGTTTTACTGCAAAGCTCTACAGTTTTTCAGAGAAAACCTAGTTTTAATATATACTCTGAAGGGCTAATAGAAAATGAGCTAAGACTCTTGTAGCACCTTAATTCACACCCAACTCACCAAGCCTTGCAATGTAAATGGGATAAGAGACAACCAAATATTCCTCTGCTTACAGCTGTTTTGGGGTGTTGCCCCTCATCAATGCAGAGTAGAATACTGGTTGGCTAAGTGAGGGGTTTTAGGGTATAGCTCGAAAGGGGTAATGTTCCTCATTAGGGAGAGACACCATATAGGTGTGTGGAGGATTATACACCATTAGTTGCTACAGTAAGATTTAAATATGTTCTAAGAAGCTCATTGGAAATGCAGCTCCACCTATTAGTAGTTGCATTCCTCAATTTACATCCGACATCATTTTATGTTGGGTTCATGAAGAAATGTCTGCATATTTGCTTCCTTTGACTTCCCCCTGATGTATGTGGAGTGACTCATCAATCAAATTTGGCCAGCTGCTTTATAACTGCTTTATTACTGATTAGAGCTCAGTGATATTATCATAATGTAGCCAACTGTATTTAGAGGGAAAGTTGTTGGTGGTTATGCTATTACTCTCTGAGAGTGGATATTTAAGGGGGAAGTACGAAGCTGTGCTTATGATATATACTGTACATTTAAAGGATTTGGAGCAGGATTTCTGAGTAAATCTCCTTCAGAGACAATAGAAGTCCTGCTTACCAGGGCCGGGACTAGGGCATTCCATTTTGGTTGGTGCCCTAGGCGCGAGTAATGCAATGGCGCCCCGCCCCCCCCCACCACTTCGCTCTCGAATACCCCCCCCCCCCCCCACCAAACACACATACTAATTCCTGCTCACCCCTGCCCAGGTCCTGTCACTAAATAATTTTCTGATATTCCACATAGCTTCCTGCCCATCTTCAGCTGTCGCTGCACAATGAAAATAGCCCTGACAAATTCAGCATTTTCAAAATCGCTCCCCTTCCGTGATGACAGTGTAATACACTCTAAATAACAGTCACCGAATAATCCACCTATCATGGAGCAAATTTACCAGACGATGTTTGTTACTTAAAAAAACACTCCTACAAACCAAGACCCTAAACTATTACTACTTAAGGCTCATATAATCCTGCGACCCTGACCAAAACGAGACCCCACCGATGTGAATCAGTGTACACTGGGCTCTGAAGACATATACCACCGCCATACAGTGAACATATTGTGGTAGATACTATTGTATGTTGGCTCTGGCAGAAATATAAGTGATTAGTCCTACTGCAGTTACATTTAGTGATCACCGGAGACGTCTTTCTGTTCTGCGTCGTTCACTTTCCCTTTTCCTTTCATCGGTTACCACCTTCATGCCATTATTCCCGGGCCAATACTCGTCCCTGAGGATTTGGAACAAAATATTTAATTTCTCACATTTCCAGTACTCCTTAAATTATATGTATATAATCCTTAGTCAGAATGGTATATAGATATGCCCTCTCAGTCAGCGCAGGGTTTTTAGAGATTGTCCCCTTAGAACAGGTATGCGTATCATATATATAGGGGCACTCAGGCTCAAAATATAGTATATAGCTAGGGGGCTCAGGGCAAATATATCGCTAGGGGTTCAGGCAGGCGTATGGGGCTACAGGCAGGCGTGTGATAGGGCCACAGGAGGGCGTTTGGGGCAACAGGCGGCGTATGGGGGGCCTAAGGCAGGCATATAGGGGCCACAGGAGGAGATATGAACCTCAGGAGGCGTATGGGGGATTAGGCAAGGCGTTTGGGGGCACAGCAGGCATATAGTGGGCCACAGGCAGGCATATAGGGGCCACAGGCCGCGTTACAGGGGCTCTAGGGCAGCGTACGGGGGCCACAGGAGGCTTTAGGGGCCACAGGGCTGGATATAGGGCCACAGGCAGCCGGTATGGGGACCACAGACAGGCAGTATGGGGTCCACAGACAGGCGTATGGGGGCTCTGGCAGGCTTTTAATGGGGGCACCAGGCAGGCATTATTGGGGCCGCAGGCAGGTATTTATAGGGAGGCCGAGGCAGGCATTTTTGGGTGGGCCGAGGCAGGCATTTTAGGTGGGCAGCAGGCAGGCATTATGGGGGGCCCGCAGGCACAGGATATGGGGGCCGCAGGCAGGAATTATATTGGGGGCGCAGCCGCGGGATATAGGGGGCCACAAGGCAGAATATAGGGGCCACAGGCAGGACTATAGGGGGCCACAGGCAGGATATTATGGGGGCAGCAGCAGGCATTATCGGGGGCCAAGCAGAATATAGGGGGCCACAGGGCAGGCATTATGGGTGTGGCCGCAAGGCAGATATAGGGCGGACGCAGGCAGGCACTTTAAAAAACAAACAACAATGATACTTACCAATTTCCCGGGGCGCGATCTTCTTCTGTACTCTTCAGACGCGCGCTCCTCGGCAGCTCCTCGGGCGACGGCCTGTGACGCGCCTAGCGCCGAAGGAGAGGCAGAGTTGACGAGACATCACGTCATTGCGAGCTGCCGGCGGGAAAGGCGCACGGGGGCCGCGGCGGGTCCTCGCGCTATGAGGACCCCGGCGGCCCGCTGTGTCGGCCCTGCTGCTCACCGGAGGATCAGCGATCCTCGGGGAGCGGGGCCGCACTGTTGCGGTGCAGGGAGCGCTTGCTCTCTGCTACGCGAAGCAGGTCACAGAGACGACGGCGTTCAGGCCACAAGGCATAGCGGTGGAGCCCGGCGAGGGTCGGGGCCCTGACAGGCCCCTTAGGGATAGGCAGAGGTAGGCGCCCTAGGCGGTCGCCTACCTTGGCCTACCCGTCGTCCCGGCCCTGCTGCTTACCCACCCACATACAGTGATTGACAGTTTTCCCTGTATCAGAGTGCATACAGAGCTTACTATGAATCACTGTATGTAGGTGGGGTCAGCAGTACTGTTACGGTTCCGGACGGGGAAGTGGATCCACTGGACCACACAAGCGGATGTGTATAAGCCACTGGAAGGGAACGGAATCTAAGTAGTCTCGGTTTCACAGAGCCGACGCAAAGCCGGATGGAATTGATTGCGGCGGGTGGGAGGTCTACCAGGTCATTACCCCTGACGTGACTTGCTTGCGTGGCAGCCCGACGTATAGGGGGGGCGGGGTGGTGCAAAATCGTCAGGCAGGCTCGTGAGTCGGGGGTCAGCAGAAGGTCAGGGCAGGCAGCTATGGTTCGTGGTCGTGTCAGGCAGACGGTCGAGGGCTGGCGGGCAGAGATTCGTGCGTCATGGAGAAGAAGCGAGGGTACGGTTACACGGCTAGATTGGACGAGACAATAGGGAACGCTTTCTAAGTAGGCAAGGCCCCCAAAGACCCGGGCGGGGGAGCGGGGGGAAGGGCCCCCAGTGAAATAGAGGCAGGCCCGGCAATTACCCAATTACCGGCCACTCCCCCCTTTAAATCCACGAGCCGGCGCCCCCCGCCCTTAGCACAGGAAGCGCCCCGGAAGGGGAACTGAGGGACAAGGAGCGGGGCCCGGGTGATTACCGAGGGCCCCGGGGGGCGGTGCGCCCGCCCCCCGACCCCCGGGCAGCGGGGACGCCCGGGTGCCCGGGGGCAGAGTTTGCGGCGGGCCCGCAGAGGAGTCGCGGGCCCCGGTCGCAACAAGTACTTATATTTCACGATTTTTTGCTCTTTACTAAAAAATTCGCAAAAATCCTATACACTTTGTCAACTTCTAGCTCTCCCCTGTTCATAAAAAACCTATATATCACATAGCAGCTTCTCTCCTCTATCATATAACCCTATATATCACAGAGCTCAGCTTCTTCCCTTTCTAAAAAACCCTATGATCCAGACTCAGTTCCCCTCCTCTATCATCAGGGCCCCTCAAAATTTTTTGGGGCCCATACAGCTGGAGCGTCGGGGCCCCCCCCCCCCCGGGCCAAAACCCCCCCCCTGCCCCTCCCTTCCCCCCCGGCCTTCCCGAAGAGCCCCACCCATCCAAAAACCCATCCCCACACCAGAAAAAAAAAAAAAATTTGGGGTCACAAGAAAAAATTTGGGGGGTTCACAAAAAAAAAAAAATGCAATTGTCCCATTGTTTTTGGGATTTAGTTCTTGCTGGATTATACAAGGTCCGCAAATACCTCCACATTCCCTTATAATGTTATTTAGCAAACCCATAAAACCCAGCCCAAATTTTCCCAAAGCAACATATATAAATTCTAAATAATACCCCCACCTATCCTACCATAAACTGACTGACCCCATTGTTTTTGACTAAACAGTAAACCAAACCCAATTTTCACCAAACAACAATATACAAGCACCTAATAATATGGGCACATCACACAACATTTTCCCCCACATAACAAATATGAATAAATCCCCGCCATACGCTAGTGATTATAAACCACCACCAAAACCCAAAATATTTCCCCTACAGTGACCCTTGGGATAATACCAGGTACCATTGTCTGCAAATATTTACTTACTTTTACGCCTCTAGTGACGTTTTTGTCTGGGGATCGTTCACTTTCCCTTTTCTTCTCTTTTTTGGTAGACCTCCATGATGACTTCCCCCCCATCCACCCATCCCCCCTGTAGAATTTACAACCAAACAACTGAGACTCCTCATTTTTTTTATATTTTCCCAACTGAGTCCCCTCCCCCATTACAAACCCCCCATTTATAAGGGCCCAAATGGTAAAATTACCCCCTGGTAATTATGGGGCCCCCCCTCGGTTATTAGGTACAACGGGGGCCCCCGGGGGGGAGCTAAGCATCCCCCGGGCGTAGCTAGGAGCTTTGGGGGGACGTAGGTCTTCGGGCCCCCGGGCGGGATTTAGGCCACCCCTGAGGTAAATAGGGTCCTCTTAGATTGGGGCCCCTTGTAGGCAGAATATCCCCCCACCCCCCTTGTAGATTAGGGCCCTCTTGTAGGCAGAATATTCCCCCCCATGTAGAATTTGGGCCTCCTTAGGGAGAATTTTCCCCCCCCCCCCCTTGTAGTTAGGGCCCCCTTGTAGGCAGAAAAGCCCCCTGCTGTAGTTAGGGCCCCCTGTAGGCAGAATGTCCCCCCCCCTAAATTAGAGCCCCCTGTAGGCGAATAGTCCCCCCCCCGTAGATTAGCGACCCCCTGTAGGGGGAATAGTCCCCCCCCCCGTTTTGGGGCCCCCCCCTACAAAGTTCCCCCCCCTTATTAGGGCCCCCCGTAGGCATAGTTCCCCCCCCCCCGTATTAGGGCCCCCCGTAGGGATAGCCCCCCCAGATTAGGGCCCCCTGTAGGCTAGCCCCCCCCCCCAGTATTTGGGGCCCCTGTAGCATAACCCCCCTCCCCCTTTATGGCCCCCCTTTTGGCATAGCCCCCCCCCTCGGGCCCCCCCGTAGGATAGTCCCCCCCCCATATTTTGGACCCCTGAGGCTAGTTCCCCCCCTCGGCCCCCTGTAGGCAAGTCCCCCCCATATTTGGGCCCCCCTTTAGGCTAGTACCCCCCCATTTTTTTGGGCCCCCTGTAGGCATAGCCCCCCCCCCCAGTATTAGGGCCCCCCCCGTTGGTAGCCCCCCCAGTATTAGGGCCCCCCTTTTGGCATAGTACCACCCCCCAGTATTAGGGCCCCCCCCGTAGGCATAGCCCTCCCCACAGTATTAGGGCCCCCCCGTAGGCAAGCCCCCCCCACAGTATTAGGGCCCCCCCGTAAGGGATAGCCCCCCCCCCCAGTATTGGGCCCCCCCGTGGCATAACCCCCCACATATTTGGGGCCCCCTGTAGGCAAAGCCCCCCCAGTATTAGGACCCCCCTTTTGGCATAATCCCCCCCATATTAGGGACAACCCCCCCCTTTGGGGCCCCCCTTAGAACCCCCCCCCGAAAATTAGGTCCCCCCCCCGTTGGCCCCCCCTAAACCCCCCCCCCCCCAGTTTAGGGCCCCCTGAGGGATGACCCCCCCCACCCCTTATTTGGGCCCCCTGTAGGCATAGCCCCCCCCCCCCCACAGTATTGGGGGTCCCCGTAGGTGGCCCGGGGGGATGGGCCGGGGACCCTTGGAGGGGCCCGCCGGGCCCGCTCGCACTGTGACAAATCATCTACTTACAAGTGCGCTGTAGCCGAAGTCGGGACCTCATCCTCTCTCTGTCGCCCCCGCTGCCTCGCCCCCGTGGCGGGATGCGGAATAGTTTGAATCCTGAAGCTTTCCCGCCCCTCGGGCGGGGGCCCCCGGATTTAAAAAATTGATCCCGCCCCCACAGACGGGGAGGCGGCCCCGCTCCGGGAAACGCGCCCCGGACAGTAAGTAATTTTGCAGGCAGTGACCGGGAGCGCGGGCCCCCCCCCACACCGCCCCGCCCCGCCCCCCCTGGCTGTAGTGAAAGCGGGGCGGAGGGGGGCTGTACGCAAACACGCTACCCCCCCCCCCCGGACCCCCTACCTTGGCAGACGCGGCGCTCGGCTGGGCCTTTCCACATGTGTAAAAAAAAAAAAAAAAAAAACGGAAATAAGCGGGCCGCTTAAAAGGGGCCCTAACTCTCCGGGCCCCGGTCACTGTGGGTTTGTAACCCCCTGTACGGCGGGCCTGTCTATAATAAAACCCCTATATATCACAGAGCTTAGCTTCTCTTCTTTTCATATAACCCTATATACACAGAGCTCAGCTTCTCTCCTTTTTATCATTAAAACCCTATATATCACAGAGCTCAGCTTCCTCCCTCTATCATATAACATATATCACATAGCTCAGCTTCTCTCCCTCTATCATATAACCCTATATATCACAGAGCTTAGCTTCTCTTCCTCTATCATATAACCCTATATATCACAGAGCTCAGCTTCCCTCCCTCTATCATATAACCCTATATACAGGGGTGTATTTATAGTTCGTGCTGCCCTAGGCACTAAACCTGAATACGCCCCCATTAACCAATTATTTATCACGCCCTTTTCATATCATGCCACGCCCCTTCACTAAATCCCCGCCCACTACAACCATTTAACGGCTCAAGAAGAAAGCTAATTGAAGGGTTTGCTGTCACCCAGCTTTCCTAGATGTTGGAGAACCTATTCAGCATCCAGGATAGATTGGAGATGCCTCCACACTGTGCCTGCACCTAAACCATTAAACTTCAACCAATAAAAGCCACACTGCAGCTTAAAGGGAAAGATGTCCCAATTTTTTTTACTTTATTTATTAAATCAAGACCCCGATGCATATTATTTTCTTCTTTGTCATTTTTATTTCCCAATTGTTGATTTCTAAGTTTGGTCGTCTGTATATGATTATGGGGACGGCCTTATTGCCTGAACTGCTTGCACTTTGAGAGAGCTTACGCAGCTTCAGTACATGGAACTGTAACTGGTCAGACCATTGATTTATATGGGAAAGTTTTCTAAGCATTTTCTGGCCCTGGGAACAAATCAGTGTGCATGGAGAGGAGAGGGTGAGCTTTTGAAACTTTTTGTGACTGGTGAGGATATGTTATCTCTTCACATTGGTGTCTTATTTCAGTTTGACTCTGCTTGTGCTGATAATGAGAGATACTGGCTTGGCTTAAATCCTTTTTATTTTCTCAAGACTCGGTGGGTCAAAATCAAAGGCCAACAGATAGTGCTTTGGGTGTCTCAGCCCCTTTCCAATAATGCCTTGTGATGTGCTGATAATTGGCAACACGAAAATTGTTCATTATAGAATAGGAGTGTAGACTTTTAAGGCCTAGTGGCCAAGTGAAAACTGCAGGATTTCAGAATTTTTATAAAATATTGATGTGATATTAAAAAAAAGCAAAAATCTGTTTACATAAACACACAAGTTAAACAGTAATGTAATTTTTGATGACACATTGATGACCATTGTTGAATACAACCTGAACTAACTTGCACTATACTTTGAATCTGTCACACATTACGTAACTTTGAATAAAATACCTTTAAAAAGAAAAACAGTGAAATTTTATTTTATTGTTTTTTCTCATCAAATTGTGTTTTCCTCAACAACAACAGGGTAAAACAATAATAACATTACATAATAATGGCAATAAGAAAATAATAAATAACAATAATAAATAAAAACTGTTAATAAATACAGTGGGCAAAAAAAATTTATTAGTCAGCCACCAATTTAAAAATTCCCACTTAAACTTTTGAGAGAGGCCTGTAAGTGACATCATAGGTCGACCCACAACTATGGGAGCCAAAATATAAAACAAATCCAGAAAATCATTGTCTTGACCCCGGAAATAATTTTTTTTCAATTTATAGTGGAAAATAAGTATTTTGGTCCCCTTACAAACAAGCAAGCTTTCTGGCTCTCACAGACCTGTAACTTCTTCTTTAAGAGGCTCCTCTGTCCTCCACTCATTACCTGTAGTAATGGCACCTATTTTAACTTGTTATCAATATAAAAGACACCTGTCCACAACCACAGTCACACTCCAAACTCCACTATGGTGAAGACCAAAGAGCTGTCTAAGGACACCAGAAACAAAACTGTAGCCTTGCACCAGGCTGGGAAGACTGAATCTGCAATAGGCAAGCCGCTTGGTGTTAAGAAATCAACTGTGGGAGCAGTAATTAGAAAATGGAAGCCTAATAGTCCACTAATAATCTTCCTCGATCCGAGGATCCAGCAAGATCTCAAGATGATCACAAGGATGTTGATCAAAAATCCAAGAACCACACGGGGGGGAGGGGGATCTAGTGAGTGACCTGCAGAGAGCTGGGACCAACCTAACAAAGGCTACCATCAGTAACACACAAAGCCGCCATGGACTTAGATCCTGCAGTGCCAGATTTGTCCCCCTGCTTAAGCCAGTACATGTCCGGGCCCGTCTGAAGTTTGCTAAAGAGCATTTGGAAGGTCCAGAAGAGTATTGGGAGAATGTCATATGGTCAGATGAAACCAAAGTAGAACTGTGTGGTAGAAACACAACTGTGTGGATGAGAGAGAATGCTGAGCTGCATCGAAACAACACCATACCTGCTGTGTTGTATGGGTGAGGTAACATTATTCTTTGGGGCTGTTTGTCCGCAAAGGGACCAGGACGACTGATCTGTGTACATGAAAGAATGAATGGGGCCATGTATCATGAGATTTTGAGTGCAAACCTCCTTCCATCAGCAAGGGCATTGAAGATGAAACTTGGCTGTGTCTTTTAGCATGACAATGATCCAAAGCACACCGCCAGGGCAATGAAGGAGTGGCTTTGTAAGAAGTATTTCAAGGTCCTGGAGTGGCCTAGCCAGTCTCCAAATCTCAACCCCATAGAAAACCTTTGAAGGGAGTTGAAAGTCCGTGTTGCCCAGTGACAGCCCCCAAAACTCACTGCTCAGAGGAGATCTGTATGGAGGAATGGGCCAACATACCAGCAACAGTGTGTGCCAACCTTGTGAAGACTTACAGAAAACGTATGACCTCTGTCCTTGTCCACAAAGGATCTATAACAAACTATTGAGGTGACTTTTTGTTATTGACCAAATACATCTTTTCCATCAAAATTTGCAAATAAATTCTTTCCAAATCAGACAATGTGATTTTCTTGATTTGTTTTATCATTTGTCTTATAGTTGAGGTCAACCTATGATGTCAATTCAGGCCGCTGTCATCTTTTTAAGTGGGAGAACTTGCACAATTGGTGGCTGAATAAATACTTTTTTTCCCTACTGTAGGAACAACAACTAGTGCAAATATTACATGTTTTGTCTGATCTGGTTTATCTTCAATAAGAACAACATCAACAGCAACAGGCCCTAGTCCCTTTATATAATTATAACATATTTGACAAATTTTGAAAATGAAAAAAGACAAACCCACTCCACATAAATTCATAAATGCTTTGGAAGAAAGCCAGGTAGATGCCCTTGTAGCCAGGTAGTTAACCCCCCCCCCCCATAAGCAGGTAGTGCCCCTTACAGGCAGGTAGATGCCCCCTTGTACCAAGTAATGCCCCCTTGTAGCCAGGTAGGTGCCCCCCTTTGTTAGCCAGGTAGGTGCCCCAATTGTTGCCAGGTAGGTGCCCCCATTGTTGCCAGGTAGATGCCCCCATTGTTTGCCAGGTAGTGCCCCCATTGTTTGCCAGGTAGATGCCCCCTTTGTTGCCAGGTAGATGCCCCCATTGTTAGCCAGGTAGTGCCCCCTCTGTTGCCAGGTGGTGCCCCCTCTGTTGCCAGGTAGATGTCCCCTCTGTTGCCAGGTGTGCCCCCTCTGTTGCCAGGTAGATGCCCCTCTGTTGCCAAAGGGAGTGCCCCCTCTTTGCCAGGGAGATGTCCCTCTGTTGCCAGGTAGTGCTCCCTCTGTTGCCAGGTAGTGCCCCTCTTTGCAGGTATGCCCCCCTCTGTTTGCCAGGAGATGTCCCCTCTTTGCAGGTGTGCCCCCTTTTTGCCAGGTGTGCCCCCTCTTTGCCATAGTCCCCCCCTTTTTTTCCCAGGTAGTCCCCCCCTTTTCCAGGTATCCCCCTCGTTGCCAGGGGATGCCCCTCTGTTGCCGGTAGATGTCTCCTCTGTTGCCGGGTGGGCCCCCATTTTGCCGGGCAGAACCCCCCATATACAAATAAAAATAAAAAATAAAACCACTTACCTCACCGGGCCCTGCACACGGCCACTTCCGGACGATCTCCTCACGGCGCAGGGGAAGTGAAGCAGCCGCGCGTAAATCCCCTGCACCGCGCCACCCCCCTGCCCGCTGCCTGATGGCGGCGCCACACCCGCCGGACAACAGGGGGGGGAGGAGGGGGGAGCGATCCCCCTGCCTCCCCCCTGAAAAAAAAGAGACCCGGGGCGGGTGAAGGGGACGCAGCGGCCGCTTCACCCCCCGTAGACGGCCCGCGGCCCCAGAGTAGCGCACTAGCGCACTCTGCGCCGGGGCCATTAAAAAACCCCCCGCCGCCTGCGGCGGCGGGAAAAATGCCAACTCCCCGGGAGGGGGGGAGGGCCCCCCAAATAGCGGGACCCCCCCCCCAAAAAATGGGGATTTGGCATGTAGAATATCACCTCGCTAAAAACGCACCGGTATGGGTAAACCCTTCACCACTATTGCTGTACTTTGCGGGCCAAAAAACACAGCAAAAGTCTTACTTTTCCGTAGTTTTTTCCCAGAAATGTACCGCATTTAATGCTGACCTTTTGGAAAAAAAAAAAAGAAAAAAAAAGACATTTTAAAAAAACCATCAAAAAAAGAACTGTGGAAAACAGCCCTTTGACTTTATGCTTTATGGGCCCCCTGCCATCCCCCTATATAATCTTATTTAAAACCCCCATCATTACACCTCTCCACTGTAAAAGGCAAGGTTTTTGGTTATGGGGGAGAATGCATCAAGAATTGCCCTTAAAACCAAACAGGGGCCCCATTGCCCAAACAGCCAATTCGCTTTCACACTGCATTTTGAGGCGATCAAAAAAGAATGTTTAATAACGACTTTTGCTTTATGACTACCTGGCCCTAAAAAAATTCGCCCTAGACATCCCCTAAATCACAAGAACCACAAATGATACTGGCACCAATACACAACACACAGGACAAGAGACCCCGTATGATAGGAAACCCCATTACCATACATGGGAGCCCCATAGATAGGACACCTAAACAGATAACATGAGAGCCCCAATGAAAATGACACCTACAATACATGACATGAGAGCCCCATAGACATTTACACCTATAAAAAACGACATGACCCCATATGACTTGACACCTAAAACACACATGAAGCCCCCCTAAACATTGACACCTAAATACACGACATAAGCCCCATAGACATGACACCTATAAAACCCACAAGAGACCCCAAAACAACTGACACCTAACTCCACCGGCCCCTTTATTAGGTCACCATGCAGTAACGGGTTGGACCCCCTTTTGCTTTAAACTGCCCAATTCTTCGTGGGGATAGATTCCCAAAAAAATTTGCAAACGATGCCAAATTTTAACCCAAGGGGCCCAAAAGTGCCAAAAAAATATTCCCCACACCATACACCCACCACCCCCCAGCCTGAACCTTTTTATACAAGGCAGGGTGGATCCAGCTTTCAAGTTTTTTGACACCAAATTCTGACCCCAACCTTCCGAATTCCGCAGCCAAAATCGAGACTCATCAACCAGGCAACGTTTTTCCAATTTTCTACTGTCCAATTTCGATGAGCTTGGGCAAATTGGAGCCTCAGTTTCCTGTTTTTACTGAAAGGAGTGGCACCCTGTGGTCTTCTGCTGCTGTAGCCCCATCTGCCTCAAAGTTCGCCGTACTGTGGCGTTCAGAGATGCTCTTCGGGCCTACCTTGGTTGTACCGGTGGCTATTTGAAGTCCCTTTTGCCTTACTATCAGCTTGAACCAGTCTGCCCATTCCCCTTTTGACCTCTGGCACAACAAGGCATTTCCGCCCACAGGACTGGCCGCTCACTGGATGTTTTTTTCTTTTTCGGACCATTCTCTGTAAACCCTAGAGATGGTTGGCGGAAAATCCCAGAGATCAGCAGTTTCTGAAATACCCCAACCAGCCCTTCTGGCACCAACAACCATGCCACGTTCAAAAGGCACTCAAATCACCTTTCTTCCCATACTGATGCTTGGTTTTGAACTCAGGAATTGTCTTGACCATGTCTACATGCCCAAATCACTGAGTTGCCGCCATGTGATGGCTGATTAAAATTAAGTGTTAACGAGCATTGGACAAGTGTACCTAATAAAATTTCCGGGGATGTATATACACATTACATGACAGACAGCCCATATGGGCCATATGGTCTGACCACCTCTGAGCTATTAAACATAAAACAAATCCATATATCTTTGTTAATATAGCATCATCTATGCAATAAAATTTGCCCACAGACAGCTTATATAATGTCCTAACACATTGGGGGTCCCAATTTTCCCCTGCCTTCCCCCATGCCACCATTATTCCTCATATCCTATTCCTGGCCCAGGGGACCCTTTCCCAAACCCTTCTTAGGGCCCGCTGCTACTCATGGATCCCCTGCCAGCCTCCCCCCAAACACTTACCTTTTCCCTGGAACCTCGGTTTTTCTGCTCTTCGCGCGGGGTGCTGCAGGGGAAGGGGCAGCGTCACTCCGCTCTGTCTTCCAGACAGCTTCTGCTCCTCAACGCTGCCCCTCTCCTTTTCTAGCAGCGCACCGCGTGTCTGCGCCACTGAAGGGACAGCAGCATCAGCAGAGTTTGCTGATGCTGTCCCGTCATAGCAACGGAGCGTCGGAAGGGAAAAATGACATGTCCCTACCGCGCTCCGTTGTCCACTGCGCTGCCCGCTCTGCAAATGTCAATCAATGCAAGGTAATCATATGGTAACGATACGTGGACTCAAGCCCCCCCCCCCCCCCTTTCCCTCCCCCCAGTACTCCGCACAACCAGCCCCCCCCCCCCCCGGGTTCCATCCTCTCAGGAAGGGTGGGTGTCCTATGAAGAGAGTAGGGGACAAATAAAAACTGCTGCCCTCCCCCCATAGAAGTGCCAATCCCTAGACACCCGTCACGTTCCTAGTGGTAAATACCCAAAAAATTGGGAAACTCGCAAGAGAACAAAGATGACTTTTGATACACTAATATTTTACTATTTTGCAATAGTAAAACTTAAACTACACTAATCAGTTCTCCAAAGCATTAAACACTAAAATCGTAACTTTTATTATATCAACTCTTAACCTCTATACACACTATTTAAAATAACCGAATCCTCATATCCTCATCTTGTTAACCCTTTTTTGCTTCTGAAAGAGAATTACTCCTTTCTATCATCAAGTCCTGTGAACCCCACCTATTAACAGAATCCTTATATCTATAGCAAATCACACTTCATAAGGGATCCCCAAGCCAAATACGTTGTCCGTCCCGTCCCTAATCTCATAGACACAGAACAAATAAGCCCCTGTTGGACACCAAACGTCCAGCATGGACACTTGTAACAAGGTAGAAAATCACAATATAAAACGTCCATGCCTGACCTCACCGACATTTTTTCGCCCAGCTAACCTAGCTTTAACAAACTTAGAGGTCGTCACATGTGGTCTGAGCTCACTTCTTTTATATCATGTTTAGGTAAACCCCATTGCATGTCTACCAATTGTGCCATCAGAGAATCTCACATAAAGCCCACCCCCACTTCCGCGAGGCACACTCATAACATTCCTGCGAACTGCCCACTCATGCTCCATGAGCCAACAACCTTCAATCAAATTCGCCATCTCCATAACATGCTGCGCCCAATCTTACCGTACTGTCCTGCCAATGGCACTGCACCGAACAAACACCTCAGCCCTGACTGTATGGGCTTTCCATTCTCCACTTCTCTCATATTAATTGCAACGCTGCCTCAGCCCAGAATGAACCAAGCAGACTAGTATCACATTACACAGCACACTGCCATCTTTGTCAATTCCCATAACCCCTTCTCTTCAATATCTAATATTGCATATTCATTGAATCATAACTCCACTGTACATAGACCACTGTCATATATTACTGTCCCATAAGCTCTTCACCTATGTTATGTAATATGCATCATTCATTCAATAGACTGCAGCCCCATAAATACATTCCACTGCATTGTATATATTGTCTCAAGACTATACATCATAACTACTTCTCTTTCACATGAATATTCATACTCATTTAAAAGTAACTGTAGGCTCTATGGCTACCCTACCCACCCTCCCACAGTCTACCTCACAAGAGTTCCCCAATTAAGATTCTCACGTCCTATCGCTCACAGCTACCATTCAACCCACCAAATCACATGAAGCATTAAAACTCATTAATCCACAAATGCCAACCGCATCCATCTGCATCCTCCCCCTCCACTAGACCACCCGCAACAGAAACATTAAATTTTCTACATACCATGATACATACAAGAATGTAAGTCCCCTTGCAAAAGCAATATACTGCATCCCTAATTTGTTAAATAAAAACCGTGCCCTCACTGATGAATTATGCTGTCAATCAGTTACAGACCCAGACAGATGATGAAAAACGTAAGGCAAAGGGGAGAGGAGAGGTGAGGGGGAAGGGCGTGAGAATGGTCAAGGAGGTAAAAAAAAAAAAAAAAGAACTCTGATCTTCCATACATATATATCAACTGTGCTCATACTCCACTTGACCTACTTAATCACCATATATCATGTTTCCTTCTAAAAATATTAGTATAGGGAAGTCGACAAAGATCTAATAAATGCCGAAAATGAAAAAGCCTCATTTAGCCTTAGGTTTCAATTATTGATCTGTGTAATCCATCTTGCGTCATCCTGCCAAAAAACTAACATCCAAATCGCCCTTTCTTTCCCACTAGCTTTTCTCACATTTATGCCCAAAATTTTAGAGCACCTCATTTCGCCATTATGGTAACTCCAAAATGTTCTGCTAAGGATTGTCACCTCTAGTTTATATACGGCAATTTTACGAGATCCACACGAACTCCTGTATGGTTTTTCCAACATAATCGGGGCAGTACACATAGCCCCAAAACCAACACCGCCTCTGTTTTTACAATTGATTAATTTCTTATCTCAATCGTCTCTTATCAAGATTAACAAAATCTTAGTTTTCCATATGAATGGACAGAATAACATTGCCACAGGAAGATGAGTCGCCCACCGGAGACTGCAACCCTGTTTTTTGCCATCTCCCTCAAATGACTAATGTCAAATTCATCCCTAAAGTCGTCCTCTTCTTATAAGTGACACTAGGGTAATTTAGAAATCACCTCAAGAATAACAATCTGCCGTCATAATGTGCCAATGTCTCTAAGTATAGCTCTCATTTCATTACTCTTCATCAAATACCTATAAACCTAATTAAAATTGGTTTTTGTCACTTCTTCTTTTTAACTATAAATAAATGTTCCTCTGTCACTTCTAAGCCCCTATAAACCGCCTTCCTCTAACATTTTATAGGATAACACCCTTGCCTGAAAATTCATTTAACTTATAAATCGTTCATTGAAACCCTAATGTAGAACAATTCTACAGCCCTTAAGAAATGGCCCTATGTATCCCCTTTTTGTGAAGGGGGAATCCAACTAGAAATGGAACAAACTATGGAGCCGTATTTTCTCCGATATATCTTGTCTGAATCTGCTTATTTTTCATCCAACATAATTTCAAGATCCAAAAAATTAATTTTTCTCCCGATGGAATTCAAATTGAATTTCATCCCCATTTCATTATCATTCCAAGTCCCTAGATACAAAATCCATGAAATAATTTTTCACTACCATCCCAAAAAATCAAATATCATCAATAAAGCGCCCCCAAAGATAAAATCCGATATCTGTGAATATTTCAATGTTCAAAAAAACAATAGCATCCACCCACCAACCCTAAAAATAGATTAGCCAAACATTGTGTCACAGACAGTTCCAGCGCGACCTTTTATCTGGTTAAAAAGGTGCCATCAACTAAAAGAATAGTATGTGTCCAAAACAAAATCCAATACTAAAACAAAATCATTGTGTTTCCATAAATGTGTACACTTTTCAAAAATTACTGGATTGCTTTTCAGGCCCAGTGCCAGGTCAGATTTATCTGTAAAGGCTTCTACGGTCTAAACTTGCAAGAGTGACTCCTCACTCCCCACTAGATCGTATTCTCGATCACAGTGTCCTTCAATCTTTAAATATGAAAAGCCTAGTGACCAAGCATCAGTATACATCAACCACGAGGCTTGGTCCTTTGTAAATTGTTTCATACCAGAGACTACGGTCATCCTGTATTAGGCACAACCTCTATGTTACTTTGGTAAGCATAAAATGTCGTCAAGTAAAGGAATTCACATTAGCATAAATTTCTTCTCCCTCCTCTAATTAATTTTTTCTCAAACCCTCAAATCCAAAATCCTTTGCCTATACGTTTTTTTCCATCATTGTTCCTGTCCTTGTAATGATGACAATATTCATCACGTACCACGTATTCTATTTAACAATTAGGATCATGTTATAATGCTTTGCAAGGGACTATTCATGTATGTACTCATTATTAGAATTATTTCCTGCTTGCGCCTGTCTAGTGCAGGCGAATCAGCTGATCGTGGCATTTGAGATACTGGAGTTTCTTACAATGCTCCATTGTGATATGGTATTGAATCTAGCTGTGAAGCCGAAAAAATCTCAATGGGAATTTTTTTTTTTGTAGTCAACTGTGGGGAGAGGTAGACTACCATAGAGCTCCTACAGTAATTATTAAAAATAGTATGGAATTAGTACATGTAAAGAGAAGTATTAGAATATATCTTGAGACAATACTATACATATGCATGGAACATGTATTTAATGGGCCTCAGCTCTATTGAAGTAATATCATAGTACATACATTATAAGAGCTTTATGAAGATAATATAACAGTGGTCGTATGTAACATGAGTTTATTTCCCAATGCATATGCATATTAGTAATATTGAAGATAAGGGCTTATGTGAATTGACAAAGATGCAGTGTGCTGTTAATGTGAGACCTAAACAAATGTCTCTTATTCATTCTATAGCACCCATTCAATAATATGAGAAATGAGATGAACCCATACACAGTCAGGGCTAGAGTTGTTTGGATGCAGTGCAATGGCACGGCAGTACTGGTAATGAGTGGGCGCAAGCCTGTTATGGAGATGGCGAATTTTGACTGAAGTTGTTGCTCATGAAAGCAAATGTGTCAGCCTTTTTAGCAGACATGTTATAGTGTCGCGCCGCGAAGGATTGGGCTTATATTGGGAGTTCCTTATGTGGCCAATTGGTTAGCACCTGGAATGCGGGGTGTTTTACGCTAACAGATATAAAGAAGTGACTCAGACACATAGGATCCAACCTCAAGCCTAGATAAAGCCAGGTTACGGTGAAACAATGTCGCGAGGTCAGTCATGACGTTTTAAAATTGTTGATCTCTACCTCTTGTCTACAAGTGTCACCTGCTTGCAGACGGTGTCACAAGGCCTTATTTGTTCTACTATGAATTAGGGATGACTGCCCAAGTATTGCCTTGGATCCCTATAACTTAGCTAGTACTTGCTATAATATAAGGCTCTCCTTTAATAGGTGTTCCACAACTTGAATATAGAAAGGGGGGATTTATTCCCCCCTTTCAAGAGCAAAAAGGATTAAAATATGAAAATCTGTTTTAAATAGTGTTTTAAGTAAAGTTAGATATAATAAAAGTTACGTTTTAGTGTTTAATAGATAGAGAACTGATAGAGTTTAAGTTTGCCTATGGCAAAATAGTAAATATAGTGGTAAATACGGCCCTGCCTATATATCAAATAGCTCAGCTTCTCTCCTCTATCATATAACCTTCTATATCACAGAGGTCAGCTTCTCTCTTCTATCATATAACCCTATAGATCCCAGAGCGCAGCTTCTCTCTCCTATAACCCTATCGCTCACAGGGCTCAGCTTCTCTCCTCTATCATATAACCATATATATCAGAGAGCTCAGCTTCTTTCCCTTTATCATATAAACCTATATATCACAGAGCTCAGCTTCTCTCCCTCTATCATATAACCCTATATATCACAGAGCTCAGCTTCTCTCCTCTATCATATAATCCTATATATCACAGAGCTCAGCTTCTCTCCTCTATCATATAATCCTATATCTCACAGAGCTCAGCTTCTCTCCCTCTATCATGTCCTGCTTTCAAATAGGGCAGCTTGAACCACCTGACAGGTTTCCTTTAAATGCTGGTCACTTGAACAAAAAGGAAAGTGGGTGCTAATCAAATTAACTTAAGATTTCCCAAAAAAATACACAGGGAGGCTCTAAGAAGTAAAATAAAGATGTATGTTCCAAAGGTGAAAACAAATGTTGAAGCTGGTTATGAAGTGGAGCCATAATTCTAGTTAATTGTCACATATTTTGATCTTCACTTATAAAATATATCTCGCTATTAAGAAAACTAATCTTGCAATGATTACTTACATTGAACTCTAATAACTGTCATCAGTATCTGAATTCAGCAAATTAATGGTATGTTTTCTCTTTCACAGACTAGACAAAAGTATTGACCTTTGCAATGTCCACTGAAAAGTTCATTTCACTGACATATTGATACTTTTCCACTGAGCTGCTATTTTATAAAGGCAATGCTGTATGATAAAGGGTTTCTTAGGCATTTAAACAATATATCACAAAACAAAAGCTTAGAATGAAGGTCACAGAACATATGCTCCAATGGTTAATGTCAGGCAATTTAACACTATTGATTTATTTGCCTAACCACTTGCCAACCATTGATGAAAATGAACGTGGGCAGCCTTCAGAGTGGGCAGTTGTCGGTTGCCACACCATGATGTGCATTTTCATCATGATGATCTCACTGGAGCTGTCACATCCCTTCACTACTGCGATCATATATGGTCCATAATATCTCTAAACACTCAACCCTTTAGCAACATCCACCACATATTTTAATTCTGTTTGTTTACTCTGTTTATAAATATTGGGTGTGATGTATGATATCAGTTTTATGGAAAATAATCCACGTTTTCCACAATTCACTCATTAAATTATGGCCAAGAAACCCAGTCACTCCTCCTATATTAAATGCAAGAATTTTTAGCTTTAGGAAAGAACAGTCCACAAAACAGAGCTTGATCTAGCAAAATATAAATGTGGAATAAAATGTCCATATTTATTGAATCCACTTAAAAAACATGTTCAGAAAATCCAGCTTTACAAGTTTACGCGTTTCAGATCAAAGGCCCTTAGTCATAACATAAACTACACATTAGCGCCATCTTTAAATACCTTGTAAATACTAGGCTTAACAACCTACACCTGTTGACGTAGACTGCGGACTACTATAATGTGTAGTTATTCTATGGCCTGAAGAGCATAAACTTTGACTATGGCAGTGTTCACACAGCTTATTCAAGCTGTAATTGCTGGACGGATCCCGCCCGCAATACAGCTTGAATAAGGGGCGGGGCCGGGGGTGCTGCCTGCCGGCCCCATAGACAATGCATTATTTACAGCGCGTACACGCCGTAAATAATGTGCATGTCACTTTCTCCCCGTCCGGCGGATTCGCCGAGCGGGGAGGAGCGACGGAATCCACAGTTCTCTATGAGAGCAGTGGATTACCGTAATGACAGGGATGGATTCGAGCCTTACTGAAGCGCAAATCCGGCGCGCAGTACGGCTCCAATCCGCAGCCAAATAAGCCGTGTGAACATGGCTTATGGATGGATTTTCTCAATATGTTTTTTAATTGGATTCAATAAATATGGACATTTTATTACATGTTTATAATTTGTTGTCTCAAGCTCTGTTTTTTGGATAGTAAAGTGTGTCATCCGTGTAAAATATATCTACATGAGAAGTGAGCTGGCTACTTTTCCAATATTAGGAACGAACAGAACTGAATACTGGCCGAAATTCTGAATCTCTTTTCTATATTAATGCATTTTCTCATAGGAATCACAGTATCTATGCGGCAATCGGAGGTCCCTTTCTCAAAAATAGAAATACAGCCGCCATCCATATCATATTCACCATTTGCTTCCTTATATAACCATCCAATAGACTCTCTCTTTCTGTGTATATATATGTACAATGTACATATATACTGTACATACTGTATATATATGTGTGCATCGTGTCAATTTATTTATACAAATGCACGTATATCAAGCCTGTGATTCTTCATTACAGAGTTCAGAATGGTAGCATAGAAATCAGCATAATGTTACTTCAAAGTTTAGCAGTCCATTTAATACAGGTATGAGGAGTGTCGGCTGTGACCGTCTCTGTCAGTAGCAGGAATGCTACATTTCGAGGGAACTCCCTCTTTGTCAACCATGCCACTGATTCTCTTAATGACTTAATAGACTAAATCACGTGGCTATACATAGCATAACACACATCTAAAAACAAAAACTATTACAGGATAATCTGCATACTGGCATAAATGGAGAGCAGTGTCTCTCACTTACTTTTAACTTACTGACCATATGCGTATTTTCACTCAGAATCAGGGGTAAGTGTATGCTATATCTTAATTATTATTCACATGCATCAGAAAAAAGGAAGTCTATTCATAGCAGACTATTCCAATTAAATTCCTCATTTAACCCTTTCAGTGCCAATGTCTCAAACTTAGAGATTCAAAAAAAACCTCTCCACGTAGTAATTGCTTAAGAACCAATCTATGATCTTTAGTGCAAACTTCATTAATGCACCACTTCAACTCACTTACATTATGAGAAAATTCGCAGCAATGTGTAGAAGCATACAATTCCCAAAATGTTCTTTTAGGCTCATTCTTCTCATTAGGAATCCTCTCAGTTCTAATGTTTGTTGTTGCCAAACGTATTGTGATCTATGTTAATTTAATCTAACTTTGATTGCCCTCGTAGTTTGTCCTATATAAGATTCCCCACAGGGACATCTCAACATATAGATTACATTACTAGTATTAAATGTGTAGAACCCTTTGATGTCAGTAGGATGACATATTGTTTCTCTTTTTATGATACTGTTGCAATTCTGACAAGCAAGACATGGAAAAGTTCCTTTCTTTTGTGTGTTCAAAAATGTCTCTTTGGTTGCCTTCAACTCCCCTAGGTCTGATTTCACCAAAGGAATTGGCATAGGAATCCTAAATTGAAACATTTTGCACTCCTTGTTCCTGACTTTTAACCCTATTTTTTCTTATTATTTCCTCCCGGTGGATGGATCTGACTTCCATACCTATCCTTTCAATTTCTTTTTTCAGGATATCCATGAGCTATGAATTTCTGAACCAATCTTGTCATTTGTATATCATATTTTTCTACATTTGAACATATTCTTTGTGCCTATAAAAACTGGCCTTTAGGGATACTGTTTGGGGTGCATGAAAGCTATCAAACCTCAATAAATTATTCTGATCTGTCGGTTTACAAAACAATTTTGGGCCCCATGTATGAAACGGGTTTGGTCTAAAACTCACTTTTTTCCCCATAGGTTTCTATGGGGAAAAAATTGAATTTTAGACCAAAACCGTTTCATACATGTGGCCCTTTATGTCCTTCTGTATGTATCTCTACATCTAGATAACACACCGCTTCCTAATCTTTAGTGATGGTAAATTCCAATAACCCTGGTATACCATTCAGATATCTAAAAAAATCATTCAATTCTTGTTCTATCCCTCTCCATAAAATGAATATGTCATCCATATATCTCAGCCACAACAAAATATTGCGGCAATGAGTACTGTAGATGTGATTTGGATTGTGGTTACATTTCTATTTTTGACCAAATTTTGAATCTGTCATGATAATCCCACAGCTGTTATCCAATTGCCAAGGCATGAGAGTAACATGCCTGCATTTCATCTGTCATCAAGTGTAGCGACAAAGTCGTCTAGTCCAGCACTCAAATAAATAACTGTGGTGCCTGTTAAATGGCAAAATCTAAAATTCCATCGACACTTGCAAATATCAATATGCAAAAAAACAATATTTTATTTATTACATTTGAAGTACAGCATACAAATACGTAATCCGGGTGGATAACATTTTTCAAAACTTGAGACTCGTTTCTCTGAGCATTATCCTGAATGTCTTCGGCACAGAAGGACCTTTGTCGAGTTTATCCCTCAACGAAATCTCCACTGTAGATCCTGGTTTCGAACATACGGGATAAGGCTCAATGAAACGAGTCTCAAGTTTTGAAAAATGTTATCTATCTGGATCATGAATGTGTATGCTATCCTTCAATTGTTGTAATAAATAAAACTTTTTTTTGCATATTGAAATCTATGATTGATGTTGAAATTTAGATTTTTTTTTACCAAGTGTGGTCACATGAGCTTCTTAGTACATATTTTAGTTAAACTGTATAAGCCCACTTGTCTCCTCACAGCAACCTTGTTTATGTAAGTCCTCAAACTAACTGACATAGCATTGCACAGCGACCATCGTTGCAGAAACAGTAAGGCCGTGTTCACGCGGCTTATTCCCGACGGATTTGTGAGCCGTATTGAGCTCACAAATCCGCCTGGAATAAGGGGCGGGACGGGGGCGGAATGGGAGCGCGGCGGGGGCGCCGCTCCCCGGCCCAATATGATGCATTATCCAAGGGCGCGTAATGTCGCCTGGATAATGTTGCGGGTTTGACTTTCTCCCCCGCCCCTCGGCGAATCGCCGAGCGGGTAGGAGCGACGGAATCCACTGTTCTCTATGAGAGCAGTGGTTTAAACCATAATGACAGGACGGATTGGCGCCGCACTGAAGCGCAAATCCGGCGCGGAGTACGGCGCCAATCCGTGCCCAAATAAGCCGTGTGAACGAGGCCTAACACCTGCAGGAGAGTGACTCAGCAGTCTAAAATCACCCTTATTGACAAAGAATTATTGCTTGTTAGGGTATGTTCACAGTGTGTTGGATCCGATTTTGGATCCGTTTTGGATCCAAAAATTGCATTCAAAAGCACTGCGTTAATCGGTTCCAAAACGCATCCAACACGCTTCCAACATGCAGGTGTGTGTTTGGAGGCGTTTTGACTGCAGCAGGATCGCGCCCTATAGTTTTAAATAGGGTGTCTGCTGCGTCTTTTTGATCAAGAAAAAAACATGACAATTCTTTGAACAGATCCGAAGGATAGATCCGAAAAACACAAGTACAGACGCATCGGTGAACACTTGTCTGAATGCCAATACGTGTTTTATATTAAAAAGCAATGTAAATCACACTGCTCATTGCTAGATGCGTGTTTGGGTCCATAGATCAAAATGCGCATCTATAAACGTATGTAAACATGGATGCAAAATGCCATGTGAGCATACTCTTAGTTTTATAATAATATCATGAGGTGTTGATGGACAAACAAGAGGATCCCTCTTCCTTTATTAGACTCCTTTGTCACTGAAGTCTTTATCCATTCTCCCAAGGGTCTATTTACTCGAATATCCTAAATAAATATTCCAGACGAAAGTGATAATGGTAAACTGTGTTATACATAGAACATGGCATGAAGGTCTTGTTTAGTTTACTTCCTAACATAGTGGGGCAGGTTTACCAATACTGTCTAATACTCCACAGAAACTTAGCCATCTTTTGCTTCTGTTGTCTAACTTCATATCACCCACTGGTTAACTTAGTTTATGCCAATAGCTGCAGCAACATTTTGGCACAAGACATTGCACATCATGCCTCCTTTCTGCTTAGTCACAGCCACTTGTTGGATATGGTGCAAAATATATCTAGAACACATAATAAATGTGGTGTAAGTCATATACACCAGTTTGTGGCACAAAATACACCACAATTCTGGCACAATTGCCATAGTAACTATGCCTGGATTATTAGTTTCACCTGGAATGCTTAACCCTTTCCCTGCCAAGAAAATAAGTAATATTTTGTGACCTGAAGCACCTCCTAGAAGATAAAGGCTAGAGCTTAAAGGGTTGTTCTCACAGTGCTGTTTCACACAGCCTGCTCTTCACAGCTGGCTTCAGACTCACACATTCTGGTTAGGCTGTGGGTGAGTCTACAGCAGTGATTGGCATATCAGCTCTGCTATTCCTAGCTGAACCTGTTTGATGGACATTGCTAATAGAAGGATTAAAACAGTAGGGCAAAAGGCTACACAGCTCTATAGGGTGCAAGTTTGTTTGTAACACAGATAAACATGCTCCTGTGATGCTGAAAATACACAGCAGGGAGTGACATCACCAGTCATCATGGTTGGCCAGAGCTGCTGGAGCAATGAGAGCAGAGAGAGATGGTTGGTGACTTAGGGAAGCTTGTGTTCAACTGCTCCAAATCTGAAAAAAGCTAAATCAAAACAGCAATATATTTGGTAACAGTCTTTATTTATCTTTGCCTATATGTTTAAAGCTAATCAATGGGGTGAGAGTAACCCTTTAAACATTGGTATATTTTTTGAAACTTTAAATATTAGCTTTCAAATTATACTAGAGTACAGGTATGTACATTCTAGATACATTAGTCATGGCACAATACTCCTTTGATTTTGGGAAGCAGCATGGAAAGTTTTACCTCTTGGATTCATGTGTGTAACAAAGAGGTGGAAAGTGGGGAAGCTACAAGTGACATCAATAAGAAAGTTTTTCCAACGTTTGACTAAAGATTCCCCAAATGTTTTTTGGGGGGGGAAACCCCCCGGGGGAAAGGGGTTTTTTTTAAGGTCACCCCTCCCTTAACCAAAAAGGGAAAAAAATTTTTTCCCATTTTCGGGGGTTTTTTTTAACCAAAATGTTGGGGGGGCAAACACAAGGATAAAAGGCCAAAAAACCCACCCGGGACAAGGGGGCCGGGCTTTCCAAATCCGGGGGTTTTGGGAGGGCCAGGGGGGGAAGGAAAAATGGTTAGGTTGTTTTGCTTTGAAGGAGTTCTCAGGCAGTGCTTTTCTCCCCCTTTCCCCTTTTTATAATTAAAGGTTTTCTTTGCCAACCATGTATTTTTGTTTGGGGGGGAAAGGGAGAGTAGGGGAATAAAAATTTTTAAAACGTATTGCATTTTAAAACCCCCCCTGATGAAGCCTTTTTTTGTTTAGTCGTTTGTCCCCCCTCACCTTCCCAGAGCAATAATTTTTAATTTTTCCCCCTACAAGGGCAAAAAGGGGGGGCTTTTATTTTGCGGGGGTAAGTGTACTTTCTAATGGTGTATTCATGTTACCTTGAAAAATCTGGGAAAAAGGGCCCCAAAAAAATTCTAAAGGGGGGACAAAAACTTGGGGCCCCTGTTTGTTTTGATTTTTTCTTTTACAGCGTCCAATCTTTGGTAAAAAATTTTGTGTTTTTCTGTTTAAACAAAAAGTTGATACAAAAACTGGGGAATACCAAACATGTACCCGGTTTTTTCCCTTTTTTTTTGGTAATGTTAAAAATTCCCAACGTTTTCTATTTTTCCAGTTTTTGTGGCCCATAACTTTTTTGTACCTCTACCTACAGATGTGAGTGAGCGTGCATTTTTTGCGGGTTAAGTTTACTTTTTATTGCTAGGAAATTTTGGGAAAGTATGCAAAATTTTTTGATTAAAAGTATTTCCCTTTTTTTGGGGGGCAAAAGAAAGACCAAGTAAAGCAATTTTGGCGGGTTTTTTAAATTTTTTTCTTCTACGGTTTTTCAGCAAAACGGGATAAATTTATTTTATTTTAAAAAATTTTTTAAGGTAAAAGGAAATTTTTTTTAGTAATTTTAAAATTAAAATTTTTTTTTAATTTTTTTTTTTTCTTAATTTTAAAACATTTTTTTTTTTTACTTTTTAAATTTGAGTCCCCCTAGGGTGCTTCACCCCCTTGGGGGGTCGATATTTATACGCCCATTTCTTGTAAACTAAAATTTATTAGGGCTACCAAAATTTTGTGGGTTTCCCCCCTTTTCCCGCTGGGGCTGGAAGGGGGGAGGATTTAAAACTGGTGGCAATGGAAGCCCTTAAAAAGGTTCCCGCTTTCCTTTTTAAGTGATCCCGGGCCCCGCAATTTCTTTTGGGTGGCCCGAACACAGTGAGGAATGGTTCCGGGGAATGGGGTTTTAAATTTATTTAGGGCAACCCCGGCTTTTAAGGGGTTTTAAAAAAAAGGGGGTTTAAAGGGGTTAAAAACCCCCAGGGGTTTTTTTTAATTAGCAGAACATGGGGGGCTATGTTTTGGGATCTCGCTGAGATCCCACTACAAAACCCCCTTTCCCGCTTTAGGCATACTTTATGTCCAACGTTTGGGGTAAGGGGTTTAAAAATTTTGATTTAAATTCCACACCAATTCCCTCTCCCTTTAAACATGTTATTTTTAAAATCCATGGGCTTATTTTTTATTTTCATCTGGGTTATAAAGATTTTTGGTAGATTTAGTTCTGGGAAAATTTTGTGATATTTTCCCCAAAAAAACATTTCACATAGTGGTTTAAAAATGTTAAAACCCTGCATTTTTAATTTTTGCTTTTTAAACTCTTATTTGGTCAGACTTTAGCCATAAACAGATTTTTGCAATAAATTGATATAAAATTATATACAGATGCTCATGATTGTAAAATGTCAGATGTCTATTTTCAAAATAAACAGGTATGATTTTTTAAAAATTTCAAATGTTATGTGTTTTTGTGTCTTTTGAGTCAAAAGTGTGAAATTATCCTGGCAACGGGATATAAAAACATACATAGCAATCACAAATAAAATACTATTTTTATTGATAATTGTTATATTTTTTTAAATTATGCAATTATTCAAAACATTATGTCATAAATTAAAATCAACATGTTTTCCAAACCACAGAAACTTCCAGACTGTAAAACCAAAAATTAGAAGCATGAAAATAAATTTGTTGCAGCTTTTATTATTCTCCTCCTAGCCTGTTAAATGTAAAACAAAATGTATTACATGATCTTTCTCTGAATTTTCTTTGAGCCTGAGTTTTTGCTGTGCCTTTTTTTATTTTGAATTCTTTAACACTTTCAGTTGGTGTTTTACTTTCTGGTTGTTAAGAATGTATTTTTCTGACACCCAGTCACAATCATGTTTTTTCTGCAATGAATTGGTTGTTTAGTAAAAAGTCCCAGGTGTTCACCTGCTCTATGTTTTCTTCAGCTTGACCATGGTGATCTTGTGTAGGATATTCAGTTCTCTGTTCCATATCCTTACACCTCATATTCATGTCTGTAAGGCCTCGTTCACATGGCTTATTTGGGCACGGATTGGCGCCGTACTCCGCGCCGGATTTGCGCTTCAGTACGGCGCCAATCCGTCCCTGGTCATTACGGTAATCCACTGCTCTCATGAGAACAGGGGATTCCGTCGCTCCTCCCGCTCGGCGAATCCGTCGGGCGGGGAGAAACTGACATGCACATTATTTACAGCGTACGCGCCGTAAACAATGCATTGTCTATGGGGCCGGGAGCGGCGCCCCGCCGCGCTCCGGCCCCGCCCCCTCTTCACGGCGGATTTGTGAGCTCAATACGGCTCACAAATCCGTCGGGAATAAGCCGTGTGAACACGGCCTAAGTGTAACGGAGACCTAAAAATGTTACAAAAAACATCTTAATGAGAACTCTTGACCAAATTGAGGCCATTGAGACTAGGCTGTATTCCATTTTTTGTGGCTGAGATGTGTTAAAAAAACACTTGAAAAAATGCATGTGCAAAACACACATTTTTAATTAAGTCAAATTTAAAAAGGACTTCACCTAGGTGGGGCCACATCTATGAAACTGTTTAGGTCTAACACTCACTCTTTTGCCCATAGTAACCTATGGACAAAAAAGTCATATGGACAAAAACAGGTTCATACATGTGGCCAATGGTTTTTAAATGTATGTCCACTGCAAAAAAAAAAAAAATCAATCTATGAGCCCCGTTTAAATGAGAGTAAATGAGAGTAAACAATGTTGAGGGCCTTTCTGGTTTGTGCAAATCAAAGCCTAATTTTTGTACTGTATGTAGAAAAGTTATGTAATTCTCTATTGTAATTCGAGAATTTATCGCAAACCGCCCTATTAAAGTAGCACAATTTACATATGCAAATAAATTTTTGCCATTTCGAAACCTTTCTAGTCACTTTATAAAATGAATGCAGAAAAATGGGTGGGATTTAGTTGGAGGGATCATTGCCAATCATATAAGACTTCCACCACAAATGTGCTTTTCTGGTGTATAGACTACCAAAAGATGTGCCAAATGTATTACCAGGTGAGTACCTCAAAACAATTTGGTGTATTTTAATCCAGCAAATTTTGGATTAATAGGGTTCTTTAAATTAAAAAAGTAATTTCCTACCTTGGTGCCTGGTGTTTACATCTAGAATGTAAAAACCAATACAGGCCTAGCCCTGCTCACAAATGAGAAGTAAAAACTACAGTGTGTCATGGATATATCACCCTTAGATTTTTGTAAAAATTGTGGCAAATAAATGCAATTTGATCTCAACACGTGAACACATCCTATCCAGTCTAAGCAGTTCTCTGTAAACGAAATATGTACTCATCAGCATCCACAGCTGGAGTTCCTGAGAACAGTTTTCAATCTCTAGATGTAAACAAAAATGTTTTCAATTGCCGAAAGCAAGATGATATTGAACATGAATAGGCAATAAAATGCAGGGTATATTACAGAACTGAACTATGCATTATAGTAGCTCCCAACTGTTAGTTAGCAACTGCTAGTATAGAAATTTTGTGCAAGTATATTTTCTATAAGCACAAACTACTAACTGCTTCTTACAACTACTTAGTATATGTAATGTTGGCAGACTGAGATGAAGTTCAGCATTATCTTCTCCTATAAGGAAACAGAACCTTAATGTATGTTACATTACCTCCACCCGCCCCCCCCCTTTTTTTTTTTTTTACAAAATACAGGTAAGGGCGTTTACACGGGAAAAGGAAAAAATACGATCGGTTTATGCACACGGCGCCGAGGGGATGGCTTTTCCCCTGCGTTTCGGGAGAAAAGCCCTCCCCTTCACATAGACATGTTCGTTTTTCCGTCCGAAAACTGGACGGAAAATTGAACATGTTCAATGTTTTTCGGACCACGGGGGACCGCTGCACGGATTTTCCATTAAGGTCCGTGTAAAAGTTTTTCAGCCGGTTTTCAAAACCGAGAGAAAGGCTGAAAAACCGTGCGTGGGGACATGCTTACAATAAAACTTGAATGAAAACAACAGAGCATAAAAATCAACATTCCACAGTCTCCTAGATACTAAGGATTATGTTCACACGGCACTTTGGATCCAATTTTGGATCCAGTTTGGATCGAAAATCGCATCTAAAAATGCTGCGTCAATGGGATTCCAAAAGTATCCCAACACGCAGGTGCGTGTTTGGATGCGTTTTGGCTGCAGCAGGATCGCACTCTATAGTTTTTAATCGGGTGTCTGCTACGTAATTCGGATGAAGAATTGAGATGACAATTCTTTGAATGGATCCGAAAGACGCATCAGAAAGGGCGCAAGTAAACAGTATCGGTGATCACTTGTCTGAAAGTCGATGTGTGGTTTTTCATTGAATGCAATGTAAATCACACTGCACACTGTTAGATGTTTGTTTGGGTCAGTTTAGGGTCCGAAACAAGGATCCAAACACGCATCTAAAAACGTATCCAAAAAGGATGCAACACCATCTTATATGTACGTTTTAAACACGGACTCAACAAGCCGTGGTTTAACATACCCTAAAAAAGACAGAATTGAGAACCAAGGCTGTAACATGGTTCCTTTTTGGGGCTGTTACATGTTGTTGTGGGCCCAAAATAAGGGAAGTTTTGGGTATGTTCACAGGGGCGTCTCTTAGGTATTTTTCGGTGCGTAATTACACTCCGAAATACATCCTGTAAATTAGGTATGCAAGGCATGCCTTTAGAAAAGGCGGGTATGTGAAACAGTTGGCTGTGGGGTGTTCTCCAGTTGAGTCCGTGCCTTGAATGATTAAAAAAAATATACGAAAGAAGAAGGGAGTCTTTCTCTTTCCCCTTCCCTTTTTGGGTTCCTTTGTAAAGGGATTGGGGATCTGTTTTGGTCTCTAAGGTTTTATTTTGTTCTTGTTGTTTAAACAGTTGGGCTTAAGAGGACCCGCTGGAATGCATGGGTAGTCAACTGGAATGGTATGAGGGTTCTGTTAACCCTTTCCCACATTTGCCCTACTCATAGGGAATGTGGGGGGGGGTTCCCCCAAATTGACTATGGTCGTCAAGGGGATCTTGCGCGCTCACCGCGGGGCGGAAATCGCGGCATGGAACCTGGTAATTACCCCTGGGGGATCACCCGCATCCCCCACGCTAGTGAGCCCCCTGCGGGGGGTTAAACCTCCCTGTCGGACATCGTGGACCGAACGCAGCTCGGGCAGCAGGGTGAGCTCCTGAACCCCCGGGTCCCCCAAAGGGGCTCACCGCCGTATGTCTCCTACCAGACACCCCGGTGCTGAATGACCATCGGGGTTTTTTGGTGGTCACGATGCCCCCAAGCTTTGTGGGCGCGTGCTGACAGTTGCATGGAGACCCTAACGTATAAACTGTGTGCTGTCTCTATTGCTGAACATTGACGATTTCATGCAATTCCCCTGGGGGGAAAAAGGGAAAAAGTTGAAAAGTAAAAAAAAAGGTTAAAAAATTAAAACACAAAAACAAAAAAAAAAAAAAAAACACCTACATCGGCCTTTTTCCCCCTTTTAAAAGCCAATGACCCAAAAAAGATAAAAAATAAAAAAAGTACCCTTTTTTGGTATGCCCAAAAGCTTACGACCCCCCTATAAATTGTCAGTTAATTAACCCGACGGGGGAACGTCGTAAAAAAAAACACCAAAAAACTGTAAATTGCGTTTTTGTTCATCCCCCCAGAAAAAAATGGGTAAAAAAGTCATCAAAAATCATATCAAAATCAAAATGAGCCAATTAAAAGTCGTTATTCACAAAAAAAAATCCACAAGTTGTATACGGGAAAAATAAAAAAATTGGTTTAGAAGTAGGAAACTAATATTTTTTTACCAATAAAAACACTTTTTTTTTCAAAAAATTGGCTTTTAAATAAAAAAATAATAAAATTGGGTAACCGTTAAAGTTTAACCCAAAAGAAATAATTGCCGGAACTGCACGTGAAACCCATTAAAAAAAAAAAAAAAAAAAACACTGCTAGGATTGCGTTTTTCTTTACCCGCCTTTTAAAAAAAAGGTTTTTAAAAAGGGTATAAAGTTTTCCCCCAAAAATGTTACCCAAAAAAAAACTCAAACCCCCGCAAAAAAAAAAAAACCAATAAGTCCCTAAACGAAAAATAAAAAAAGTTATGGCCCAATGGGCGATTCCAAAAAAAGTGTTTTCCTTTTTAAATAAAATGTTTTAATGTGTAAAAAGAGTAAAAAAATTAAAAAAATTACAAATGTGGTATCCTTTAATCGTATCAACCCGTGAGTAAAAATTGTATTTATCCGCACAGTGACGCTGAAAAAAATAAAAATAAAAAGACAATACCCGGATTGCTTTTATTTTGTCAAAAATGCCCCACCAAAAAACCCCAAAAAAAGTGATCAAAGATCACATGCCCCCGTAATGGTACATAAAAAAATAACTCATTCGTAAAAAACAGCCCCCAAGCACTCCAAAATGCAAAAAAAAAAAAAAGCTATGGTGTCAGAAAAGGACAATATAAAAAACGCAAAATTTTTTTTAAAATCGCTTTATTGTAAAATTTTAAAAAAACAAAAAAAACTATTAAATTTTATAAATTTTAAATTTTACGACCCCCCTTGTAAAAGGGTTTTACTCATTTTTCCCGTATTGGGGGAATATGT
>JAODAL010023611.1:0-62350 GCA_025379985.1 Phyllomedusa bahiana
TTGAGGGTTCCCCTGCGAAATTTTACTAATACTTAATTAGCGTATGGTAATAATTACTATAAAATTCATGACAATTTTTTCATAACAATTTTTTTCCTTTAACATTGCCCCTACGCAATAATAAAAAAAATCTGTTTGTTTTGATTGAGATAAATCTTAGTTGCCTGGTTAGTTGAACTTTCAATACATTTGATATATTATTTTGGGTTTATTTATAAATTTATCTCCTTGCCAACATTACAAATATCTTTGCACTTGTTGTCACCTTTGTCATAAAACAAAACTTACAAGGTAAACACTTTTTTCCATGCTGGGTTTAGGTTCTTGTAAACGGTGTGTGTCATCAAAGGGTCATTGTTCAACATCCACTAACACAAAATGGGTCACTTTTACCTGAAAGAAGCAAAAGAAAAGCAATTAATGACATAAGTAGCATGCCAATTTACCATGTCTAAAAATAACAGAGAACTCTGCTATATAAGAAAATGTTTACTTTCTCCAGTTGGAAATTGTTTGTTTAAAAAAAAAATACCATGCATAGCAAACATACTTATACATAAAAATTTAGGGGGAAATATTCGGCACCTAAAGGGAATCACTGGATTTACTGCTTAAAATAAAACTTAAAGTGGATCTGTCAGTTTTAAAGTTGCTATGTAAGGACAGTCCACATAACTAAAACTCCTAAGAGGCCAAAACTGCCCAAAACATTTGGTTTTTTGTGTAGAGTGCTCCCCACTTCATTCAGCCTTCCAGGGTAATGAATGAAAGGGCTGCTATGCATTTCATTCACTGTCCATTGTTCCCCTTTCTGTTCATGAATATGCTGTATCCTAATTACGTTTGCATTTCCTAATTTTTTTTCAGCACTTCTATAAGCCAATGGAACAAACATGTTAGCATAATTTTGGCATCAGGGAGTATGGACCTGTAGATTTTATTATGCTGGCCATACATTAAGGCAGAAAATTTAAAAAAATTAATTTTTTTAAAATCCCAAATGCTGATTCCAGTAAAGATCATAACACCGATCAAACCATCTGATAGGCCTCATCCCACTGCCTTTCCTTTATACCTCAAGAAGAAAGTGGTATGCCCCCTGAGAATGTGCAGTGTCTGTGGCTCAAAAACCATCCAAAATAAAGGGAACTTGTCACACTGAGCAGTTATCTAATCTGCCAGCACCACATTATAGACCAGGAGTAACTGAGCAGATTGAATATAGTTTTTGTGGGGAAAGGATTCGCAGAACTTATTATTTACTCTTTTAAATTCCTGCTTAAAGAGTCCATTGTGAGTCTTAACAATGTCGGACAGTCTTCCCTTGGGGTATACAGAGTTAGCTGTCAGTCACTGATAAGACCCACCGACGGGGCTCCGACACATAAAATTAGCAGAAAATTTAAATGAAAGATTAAAAGTTTTTCAAATTTAAATTTCCCCCTTCAGAAAATATGTTTTATCCCCTCAGCTCCTCTGCTCTACAACAATCTGCTGGCAGATCAGATAGGCATCTTTAGTATAAACAGGTTACCTTTAAGACCACCTTATTTAAAAATCTCGGCTGCCAAGCTTTAGTGGTTAATTACCATTTTTAGTTTCTTATTTTGAACCTGTAATTCCTGACCCAGACAGTTCTTACGGTTTTCACAATGGCGTTGTGTCCGCCCAAATGTTAAAGGGGGCCCTTTCCCACAGTAGCTTAGACAATTGCAGATCAACAAATTCTTTTAAATTTTAACAGTGACACAACTCAATGAACAGAGGCTTGGCTATCCTGAGTGGTTGGTGAGCCCTTTATCTCTGCCTTTAAAAGGGCCACCAAGTTTTGGTTGGTGAAAGTGACTGTTATTAGGCCCATCCTACTATGCCAATTCTAAGCCTTGGAGACTACTCTCCAGCACAGCCTTACAACGTTATGCAATTTACAGGCTTTTACCAGTTGCTAACTCTAGGAATCTCTCCACAAGATCTTTGGGGTTGCTAGACCACTAACTTCACAGGGAACCCACTACCCTTGGCTAAAGTGTACAGTACAATGTGCCACGTTGTGTGCTATGCAGTGTAATGGAACACAATCGTAATCCAAGTCCTTTTGAAGGGGGGCTCACAAACTGTAGCAAAAACATACATTTACTTTAACATAAAATGCTAAAATACTTGTAGAATGCTGAGCTAAACTCCTCACACATTTCAAAGATGGTGCACAGGAGGGTGCAACCCTTTTCCTTCTGTAGTTTGTTCATCTGCAGCAGATCTACTTCAACTCATACTACTCAGCCCAGTGACCCCCAACATCCTACATTTGGTCTTTTCCAGGCTTGTCTCGTGTTGCCATACACAAGCCTGCCCCTTTTGCATCATGCGCATTTAGCCTGGCAGGGGTGTTTGGTGTCAGCACCTGGGCATAAAGCAACTGATGGAAATAGTCAGCTTAAGGCAAAACGTGTACAGTGGAAGGACAGCAGAGTAAAAAAATTTAAATAGGCGGGAAAAACACAAATTACAAGGGAGAGAAAACTTAAATATCATACTAGGGGAAAATAGAGGGCTCTCCACCTTATACAACGGGTAGCTGACAGTCAATGTAAAAACCCTAATTTTTCTTTTGTTTTTGGATTCTACAGTGCACTTGTTTTTATACATGCTGTGGCTCATTTCAAAAGTAAAAACAGTTGTTTTAATTATTTAATATTTCTTGATATATATATTATCATACCATGGGTACACAATATATGACCCCTAGTACTCTTTGTGCAGCCCCTAGCCAAATCAGGACATAAACATCTTTTTCCACACTACAAAAAGTAATGTTAATGATTTGACAGCTGCATTCAAACTAAAGGCACGGTTATGGTGTGCACTGGATGGGGACTGGCACTGTTATAGTGTTTACTGCATGGTTGGCACAGGCAAAATTGGGCACTGTATGGTGGCCCCTGTTATGGTGGGCACTGTATGGCTGGCACGTATGGTACTACATGACCAATGGGAGTAAAAACGTTTTTTACATTTTCTCTGGATTTCTTATCAAAAGAGTATTTATTTCTGAATACAACCATGGGCAGATCCAGCAGATATACCATAAAAATATCTGATTGGAAACTCCAAATAGGGGGGATGATTTGGGAAAGAGGAGTCTATATATAATATCTGTGTTTCCCTCTCTAGTTATTAGTTGTGAAAAGGTTCCTTCTGTAACCCCCAAAAAACTAACTGCAATGAAAACAGGAAATCTCAGAAGTACTGAGTAGTGGACTACTCCTCATTCTGTTCTCGGTAGTCCCTAAAGTTTAACCACGACCTCAGGGTACTTGAAATTGAAGTACCATAAGGCCGTGTTCACCAGGGGCTTATTCACGAGGGATTTGTGAGCCGGATTGCGCTCATAAAATCCCGGCGTAAATAAGGGCGGGACGGGGGGGCCGGGGCCGGGGGCCCCCTCCCCGGCCCCTTTAGACAAGCATTGTTTTTTGGCGCGTACGCGCCGCAAATAATGTTCATGTCACTTTTCTCCCCCCGCGGCGGATTCGCAGAGCGGGAGGAGCGACGGAATCCACTGTTTTTCTATGAGAGCGTGGATTACCCGGGAATTTACTCCAACGGATTGGCGCCGTACTGGCAGCGCAAATCCGGCGCGGAGACGGTGGGCCAATCCCCGGAGAATTTAAACCATGTGGGAAAGAGGCCTAATGGTCTAGACGGGGAATACCGCTCTAAAATTTAATGTGGCCGATGAAAAAGTTTACAATAAGGGCAAATATGACCCCTTTTACCAGAAATTTGTGTAGTGCCATAACTGAATATGACCAATAAAACTAATTATAACCTTATAAGGCTCTTTTCCTTCACCATGATTAGGGCATACAATTTTAAATTTTATTTGTTTCCTAAAAAAAAGATATGCTCGCCTGGATTCAAAGCACATCTAATATTGTTGCATAATTGGTGGCAATTCCCACACATATCGTGCATACATACACACTGTCCTTTTGATTATAAATATGCACCATATTGAAGATAATTTGGACACTTTTGGCACAGGCCCATACAAGTCTTTGGGCTTATTGGGGCAGTAACTTGAGATACTTAATTTCCTGCCTAATTAGGTCATAATTAAAGGTAAATAGAGATTAAGTATTGTTATATGTTTTTACTGCACAGATAATTTGATCACTGATATTAGAAAAGCCAAAAGGTCAATAAAAGAAAAACACTAATGTACCACAGACTGATATTTTTAAAAAAAGGATCTAATTTTTAATGGCCAACATAAAACCTTAAAAAAAGGGGAAAAATTTTTTTTAGATGTACAGGACCCCAGTAGACATGGGCAAAATGTCTTTAAAAACATTTTCTTTTTATAATTTTGTAGGAAAAATTCCTTGACTAATGAATTTTATTCTAAAAATTTACTGGTGGATTTTGGAGGACAAGAGGTGCTATTAAAAGGAAATTGGATAAAAAGCAGGGCTCGGACTGCTCACGGGAAAACCCGGGCATTTGCCCGGCGAGCCCTGTGGCCCGGGCCGCAGGGCCGCTCGGATAAACCCCCCGAGGAGACAGTGTTTCCCCCCGGCGGGCCTGAGCCCGGCCCCGGTTGTGGCGGGGTAAAAAGGGGCCGCAATGGTCGCATCACCGCCCGGGGATCCCGTGGGGGGACCGACAGGCCCCCCTCGCCACCCCCGGGTCCCCGACCCGCCAGCGAATACCCGGCCCCGCCTGCACCACGGGGTCAAGCAGGGGCCGAGGCGAACACCCGGGATCTTCTCCTTTTTGTTCGCTTAGGAGGCCGCGGGTCGGTGCGCGATGTAGACGTCATCGCGCGCCCCCACTCCGTGTCCCAACACGCTCCCGGGCAGCGCTCCCCGGGGAACAGGTAAAAAGGGGAGGGAAAGCATCGGGTAAGTATTTTTTGTATTTTTTTTTTAAACACTACCCGTCTCCTAAACCAGCCCTGTCTGCCAATATACTGCCCCTTCTGCCTTATACGCCCGGGTGCCTATATACCCGGCCTTGGCTGCCCAATACCGGCCCCGCCCAAATCCCGGCCCCTTTCTCCCATTACCGGCCCTGCTGCCTATTACGGGCCCTGTCTGTTATACGGGGCCCTTTCTGCCTATATACCGGCCCTGTCTACCTAATAACTTCCCTGACTGCCTACTCTGGCCCGTTTGCTAATTACGGGCCCCCTAGCGGGCTAATTATGCCCCGGGGCCCTCCCGGGCTAAAAACTGGCCCTACGGTAATTACTGCCCTACATGGCAAATTACGCCCTCCCCGGGCTGATTCTGGGGGTGCCCGAACCGGGCTGATTATTGGGGTCACCCTACTACCTGGTGTTTAACTGGGGTCAGCCCCAGCCACCTGGCTATTTACTGGGGGCAGCCCCAGCCCCCCGGGGAGTTCGGGGCAGCCCCAGCCACCTGGCTATTACGGGGGAAAAGCCCCCCCCCTGGCTGTTATTGGGGGCCCCCACCACTGGCTATTATGGGGGCACCCCTCCCTGGTAGTTACGGGGGGCCCAGCCCCAGTACCTGGCTATTACGGGGGCACCCCCACTCCTGGCTAGTTACGGGGGGGAAGCCAGTCCCGGGGCAAATTAAGGTGTGGCCCTGTCTCCCCACCAAATTAATGGAGTAGGCCCCTGTTACCTACCTAATGGGGCTCCCTTTTACATCCCACTTATCTGACATTTTTTAATTTCTAATTTTTAGGGTCTAACAACCTGTTTGGGGAAATTGAAGGAAAGTGCGGGAAAAGGGAGAGGAACTAACTTTTTTGTGGAAAATTTTTAAAAAAACAGGGACAGTAGTGACCACTAAAGAAACACTGCGGGGTACTGGACGGAGAAAAAAGGGAAAGGGGGAACGACTCATCAGGGAAGACATCAGGGGTTTTTGGGGCAGATGGGGAAAAAAAGGAGAAGAAGACCAACTCCCTCAAGATGACGTCTCCTGGGGTCCCTCTTTCGGGGGTCATTTTACTTCTGTGTTGAATCAGTGCTGTATTCATGTGATGGTGATTGAACTGGTGATGTTATTGGGGGGGTTTAGGTTATCGGGCGTAGGGAGTGTCAGTGTGGGGTTGTCCCGGATTTTAAAGCAAGTGAACACCTGACTTTGTGATAGGGTTTTTTTCCCGCACCCTGTTTTTTCTTTCTTGTGTGTGGGGGCTTTTACTGGAGCTTTTTGGTGATTTTTTTTTGCGGTTTTTTTGGCAGAAAGTACGCGTTAACGCTCGCCTTTTTGCAAAAAACGCACAAAAAACACATAAAAAATGCATCAAAAATGCTCCCCTGTGAAACACCTTTATAGTGTAGTTTTTTTTTAGAAATGCGAGGTGTGAGAACAAAGGGGAATTTTTTAAGCGGACATTGTTTATGGGGGTGGGGGGGTTAGTCCAGGGCTGATTTTTTCCCAGCCCCGGCCTGATACAAGGGGGCCCTCATATTGTTTTTTCACTTTGGGGAAATCTGCTGCATGTCGCCATTAAAGAGGTTTTCTCACCTGCTGTTTCACAGCCCAGCCATTTCAGGCTCACACTTCCTGGTCAGGCTATTGAAGGGCCTACAGCAGGGACTGGCATATCACTCTGCTATTCCTAGTTGATTTTGTTAGATGGACATTAATGCTGGAGGTTCCTAATCAGTCGGGTAGAAGGCTACAGAGTTCTGAAGGGTTAAAGTTTGTCATTAAGTAAAATAAACATGCTTTGTCTTGCAGAGTACACACAGCAGGGAGAGACATCACCAACCAGACCACTGCTGCAACCTGTTAAGAGAAAGAGATGGCATAATAAAAGGGGTTGTGTACAAAATGGGGATAAGATCTGCTCTAACTCTGAAGTAAAGCAAAATCAGAACAGCAATGTATTTGGTAACAGTTTACCTTTCCCAATGAAATGGGAATACCCCCTAAATCTGTATAAGTGACATCCAGTCATTATACATTTTAATAATTTTTAGGTTGACAATTAAAGGGGTTGTCCATTAAAAAAAACAAAAAAACAAACTGAAGGCAAGACTGCCCTAATAAAAAAAACAAAAAAAATTCTTTTTTCTTCCCCTGGTAGAACACGATTTGGGTGCAGCGGCAATGTCTTTTCCGAAAAGGGGTGTGCGGAGTGTTGACTTTCAGGTGGTGACCACTGTAGCCAATCAGCAGCTGCAGCAGTAACGTTCCACCTGCCACCAGTGGAAGAAAACATAAATCCAAGAAGAGGCAACCCACAGAGTTAATAATGAGGAGGAAGGCAAATTGATTTTATCTGGGCAGCAGAACCTTAAATTTATAAAATGTGTAGGTCCAGAACCTTACAGATGCTATTGACCAAACTAAACTGTACTATCTATTAACAACCTGTCATAGAAGTAGAAATATATTATTTTGTGACAAACTCTTCATTGTAACTGGTAATTTGTGTCAAGTGGATGGTCCACTCAGTGATTGACAACACTCCCTTTGTGAGCATGCCTATACACTCAGCTGTCAATCTTGAAGCAGGAGAATTTCAAAAAATTTCAAAAACCTTTTCCCAGGGGCATCGCTAGACAGGTTTATTCGGGGCCCGTGCCCTGAATAAAATGCCTGCTGCCTCGAATGTTCCATCCCTCAGCCGGCCAGCATTCACTCAGTGAAGTAGCGCTGCATTGTTGGATCTCTTTACCAACAATGCAGCGACTACTGTTCTCAGAGGCTCCGCGGCTCCCTGTGATGCTGCGCTCTGCACAGGCATTGGGAGGGGCGGAGGAGAACAGTCAGTGCAAGGCTGCCAGTGTCTGCCTGTAGTGCTGGAGGAGGAGGAGAAAGGCTGCAGGAAGCCGGCCCCAGAACTCCTCCTCCCTCACCCCCTCCTTCTCCACCTCCTCATCGTGCTGAACTCTGCAGAGCTGCCGACAGACGTTAGGTATTTATAGGGAGGCTGTGGGGCATATTTCATCCTAACTGTTATGTGTATGTCTGGGGGCCAATATAACAACTGCAGTCTGATTGTCAGCTCTGTGCTGACCCACAGAGCTAACATTCAGTGTACAGTTATATTGATCAGATCTGAGGGTCAGCATTATATATCTGACCCACAGGGCTGATCAGTATAGCTGTAGATTGTCAGCAGTGTGAGTCAGTGTGATCCCCCGAGCTGACAGTCTGCAGTATCGATTAGCTCTGTGGGTCAGCAGTACATATGTATATTATCTTTGCACACCCTTCTGCATAATATATATATATATATATACACTCACCGGCCACTTTATTAGGTACACCATGCTAGTAACGGGTTGGACCCCCTTGTGCCTTCAGAACTGCCTCAATTCTTCGTGGCATAGATTCCACAAGGTGTTGCAACGATGCTCAATTGGTACCAAGGGGGCCAAAGAGTGCCAAGAAAATATTCCCCACACCATGACACCACCACCACCAGCCTGAACCGTTGATACAAGGCAGGATGGATCCATGCTTTCATGTTGTTTGACGCCAATTTCTGACCCTACCATCCGAATGTCGCAGCAGAAAATCGAGACTCATCAGACCAGGCAACGTTTTTCCAATCTTCTACTGTCCAATTTCGATGAGCTTGGGCAAATTGGAGCCTCAGTTTCCTGTTCTTAGCTGAAAGGAGTGGCACCCGGTGTGGTCTTCTGCTGCTGTAGCCCATCTGCCTCAAAGTTCGCCATACTGTGCGTTCAAGAGATGCTCTTCTGCCTACCTTGGTTTGTAACGGGTGGCTATTTGAGTCACTGTTGCCTTTCTATCAGCTCGAACCAGTCTGCCCATTCTCCTTTGACCTCTGGCATCAACAAGGCATTTCCGCCCACAGGACTGCCGCTCACTGGATGTTTTTTTCTTTTTCGGACCAAATTTTCTGTAAACCCTAGAGATGGTTGTGCGTGAAAATCCCAGGAGATCAGCAGTTTCTGAAATACTCAGACCAGCCCTTCTGGCACCAACAACCATGCCACGTTCAAAGGCACTCAAATCACCTTTCTTCCCCATACTGATGCTCGGTTTGAACTGCAGGAGATTGTCTTGACCATGTCTACATGCCTAAATGCATTGAGTTGCCGCATGTGATTGGCTGATTAGAAATTAAGTGTTAACGAGCAGTTGGACAGGTGTACCTAATAAAGTGGCCGGTGAGTGTATATATATAAGCATACATGCCAACTCTCCCGCTTTTGGCAGGGGGGTCCCGCTAATTGGGCCCCCCCCCCCGGCCCTCCCGGCAGAGTTGGCATTCCTCCCTCCGCGGCGCCAGAGTAGCGCTGGTGCGCTACTCTGGCGCCGCCGGGCCGCTGCTACAGGCGGGTGAAGCGGCCGCAGCGTCCGCTCACCCGCCCGGTGCGTGTCCCTGTGCAGGGAGGAGGCAGGGGGGATCGTTCCCCTCCTCCCTTCTCCCCCTGTATGTACAGCGCCGGCCGGTGTGCGCTGTACATACACATCAGTGTCGCAGGAGGAGTGACGCGTGGCTGCACTCACTCCCCCTGCGACACTGAGGAGATTGTCAGGAGCTGGCCGTGCTTCAAGGAGCCCGGTGAGGTAAGTGGCTTTTATTATTTTATTTGTATTAGCTATAGGGGGGCAACTACCTGGCTACAATAAGGGGGCAACTACCTGGCTAATGAAGGGGGTAACTACCTGGCTACAAAGGGGGCAACTACCTGGCTAATGAAGGGGGCAACTACCTGGCTAATGAAGGGGGCAACTACCTGGCTAATGAAGGGGGAAACTACCTGGCTACAAAGGGGGCAACTACCTGGCTAATGAAGGGGGCAACTACCTGGCTAATGAAGGGGGCAACTACCTGGCTAATGAAGGGGGCAACTACCTGGCTAATGAAGGGGGAAACTACCTGGCTAATGAAGGGGGCAACTACCTGGCTAATGAAGGGGGCATCTACCTGGCTATAAGGGGAACTACCTGATTATGGGGGGGTAATACCTGGCTATAAGGGCATCTACCTGGCTTTCTTCCAAAGCCATTATGCAGTTAGGCGGAATGGGTGTGGCTTATTGAAGGGGCGTGGCACACACAAAAGATGGGTGTGCCCTCTTCAATCTCCTGCTTTTTCATTTTCAAAAGTTGGCAACTATGTATATAAGATATATGGTGTAATAAGGGTGTACAAAGATAATATACATATGTACTGTTGACCCACAGCGTTGATCTATACTGCAGACTGTCAGCTCTGTGTGTAATACGAAACAGTGTAATACTAATCGTACCCTCCTTGTGCTGCAGAACCCTAGGGTGCTAAATGTGTAAGTTAAAAGAGAAAGTTTTAAAACTATAAAAGATAATAAAAACACAATTGGTATCGCTGCATTTGTTAAAAGCCAGTCTAATAAAATATAATATCTCTTATCCCCTCCGGTAAACACCTTAGAGGAAAAAATAAATAAAATCCAAACTCCAAAATTGTGTGGCTTCGGTCATTTTGGGCCTTACCTATGAAAATTGCAATAAGATTGGTGGCCCATAGCGACCAACCAGAGCCCATGGCGACTAATCAGAGCCCATAGCCACTAAGCAGAACTCACAGTAACCAAACAGAGCCCATAACAACCAAACAGAGCTCCCCTTTTGTTTCATATAGTGGTCTGAAAAAATAAAAGCTGAGCTCTGATTGGTTGCTATGGTCAAAGAAAGTCTTAGACCTACACAGTTTCCATACATGTCCCCCTTAGTCCTTAATGGGTAAATTAGGAGTATTCTGCTCTCTGGCTTTAGCTGTAGTTACCCCAATTAATCAAAATGAGTTTGATTTTAAATTTGCAGTAAATAACAAAATTTGGCTTTCTGGGGGACCTACAGACCTACCTATCTACTGAGTGGCCCTATAGATATATCAACCTACTGGGGAACCTATAGACCCATCAACCTATACATAGGACTTATGTATCTAACAACCTATAAACCTACTTAGGGGACCGATTTACTTACTTTCAGGGGGGCCTATATACCTACATCCCTACTGGGGGACCTATATATCTATATATCTACCTACTTACTGGGCTGGCTTATATACCTACCTGTCTACTTTGAGTAGGTAGGGGCTATATACTTTCTTATATACATACCTCCCTGCTATTGGAGACTATATAAACTACATACAGGGGGCAATATATCTGTTTACCTACTGAGGTGGCCTATATACCTACCTACCAAGGGTACCTATATACTTAGCTACTGACTAATGGACTCTATATACCTACCTACTGGAGGGGTCATTACACCTCACTATCTAACGGGCAGCCTATATAGGAACAATGGGTGACTCCCCATCCCCCACAGCAGGCATCCGGCTTTCCCATCTTGGAAAGCAGGTTTCTGTGGGGATGGGGTATCACCATGCTTTTCAATATAAGCCCCATTAGGTAGGTAAGTATACAGGTGCTGGAAGAAGTCATCATGGTGACCTGGGCCGAATTGCGTACACCTGCTAGTCACATGTGGTGGTGTCATTTGCTCAGGGTCTGGCAGTATTATTTGATCCCTAAGTAGTAATATTATTGGGCCTTGGTATTGTAGAGTTTTCTTTAGTAACAATCATATGTATGGTATATTTGTTCGGATGCGATCCAAGAATTGCATGTCAATTCTTGGATCACATCCGCAAGACGGACCCGACAGCGATGATCTCTCATGTGAACGCCGCTGCGTGTCTGTCATTGCCGGCAGTTAGATCCGTCTCTGGCTCCTTTCTGATGGACCCAGAGACGCATCAGAAAAGCGGCTGTTCATACAGAGGCAAGACGCCGTGTGAACATACCCTATGATGTGATTTATAAGGTATTATGTTATCATACATAGATTGGTGCTTTTGAAAAAAAATTGTCAGTACTGACCCTCATTACACAATGACTGCTGAGGTGATGGACAGGATCTATGTGGAATTAGTGATAGGAGCATAAGTTTTTTTTTTCTCTTTAAAAATACATGCTGCAGTTCCAATGTGGCGTAAACAAATGCTGTATGAACCCAGCCCTTCCGAGCAAAATGTAACACAGGGGGCCTGGGCCCCGGATGTTTTAGGACACTAGCAACGCCCCTGCCTTTCCCTATAAAACAATATATTAATCTGTCCAGCATCTTCTGCTCTATATCATGCTGTTCACAAATAACACTCGGTGATAAACGTGATAGGTCCCCTAAAGGGGTATTTTCACCACAGTGATTAGCTTTAAACATGCAGGCAAAGGTAAATAAAGACCATTATGAAATACATTGCTGTTCTGATTTTGCTTCTTTCAAAGTATTAGCAGTTTGTATCTACTGCCTTTGTGCACAAACTTATTTAGGTTACCAACCATCTATCTCTGCTCTCATTGCTTCAGCTTCCCTGGCTGGGATTGTATCCTCACTCCCTCCTGTTTCTTATCATCATATCTAGGCTACTAACAAACGTTAGCCCTTTAGAGTTCTGCATCCTTCTGCCCTGCAGTTTAAACTCTTCTATGTCCCTCAAACAGGTTAGACTAGGAATAGCAAAGCTGATATGCCAATCACTGCTGTTGACCCACCGACAACCTAACCAAGAAGTGAAGTTGGCTGTGAAGTGCAGACTATGTGAAGTCCCTGTTACAGTAAGCAGAGCTAGGCTATGTCTACACAGCACAGAAATACAATTGGATTTTCGGCAGTTTCAGTATTTTGAATCCGCTGAAAGTCCAACAGTATACTGTGCTGCATAGACAGCAATGGAAAACCCATGCTGTAGTCCAGGGGTGTAACTTTGGTTCAACAAGTGGGGGGGACCAGTTTTCCCTCTCATCCCCTATCTTCCTATCCCTCCCTCCTTCACTTGGCTTCCCTTTCACTTTCCCTCCCTTCCCTTCTCTCCCCTCCTCTCCCTGCAGTGAAGCGGCCCCTTCGAATGCAGCTAGGAGGTCTGAGGGAGCACTGGGAGCTCCCCCAGCAGATCCGGGTGGAGTCCTTATGGCAAACACTTTTGGTGCAATCCGTAAGGTGATGAGTGGCTCTCTAATTACTGAACTTTAGAGCCGGACTGGGAGGAAAAAGCAGCCCTGGCAATGAAACCAAACCAGTCCACCTATAATATTTCCCCCTCTAGAGGGAAATAAAAAATGCTGTGCAATGCAGCAAATTTCACTTAACCCCTCCCATCCCCCATCACTACCCCATTAAATCTGTTATACACACACACACACATACACCAGAATGAGGAAAGTAAAAGAACCCAATCTCACTGAACCCTTAGGAATCACTTATATTACATACTGTACCCCAAAATGTATTTATTGCATACCATACACCAGAAATGACATCACTCACTGCACCCCAGAAATTAATTATATTACGCATGGTCATCACAGAAATTACATTACTAACTGCACCTTAGAAATTACTACATTACACACCTTACCCCAGAGATTATATTACTCACTGTATCCCAGAGATTATATTACACACGATACATGAGAGATTACATTACACACTGTATTCCAGAGATTACTAAATTAAACACTTCACCCCAGAGATTACATCACACCATACCCCAGAGATTACATTACACATTGTACCCAGGAGATTTCATTACTCACTGTACCCCCGAGATTATATTACACACCATACATGAGAGATTACATTACACACTGTACCCCAGAGATTACTTCATTACACACTACACCGCAGATATTACTGCATTATTCACCGTACCCCAGAGATTACATTACACACTGTACAAAAGAGATTATATTGCACCATACCCCAGAGATTACTACATTACACACTGTACCCCAGAGACTACATTAGACAAGTTACCCCAGAAATTGTGTGTGTATATATACATATATTGAACACAGACATACTACACACTTAGGGTTCACATGACAGTTTTTTGGCGCTGACCGTGCCGTTTGCTTGTTTGAAATCTGGATATTGCAAACGCAGAATTCCAACGAGCAAACGACCCAGACTGCCTGGGACAGATTTTTCCATCCTATCCATTAGTGCTGTTAAAACATCTTGAAGAATTATTTGCAGGCGCTAAGAGTACACGCCGAAAATACTCAAGTAAAATCAGTGTCATCTAAATGACATAGGGTATTATGTAAATCAGTTTCCTGTTGGATTGGACAGTGGTTCTGAGGTAGATCCAGCGCTGAATCCGCCCCAGAATCAGCATTTATATCTTCCGTGTACCTCAGGGTAGGGTATGTTCACATGGGACATAGCAGGGCGTACTGCGATATGATGGGTGTTTCAGAAGTACGCGCTGGACAGTCCACACTTCTAAAATGCTGCGGGGCCGGCCCCATTCCCTTTCATTTTCCCAAGCACTTAGGTGCAGAGAAGAAGTGACATGGCAAGACACATGGCTGTACACAACTCACATATACAGTACATGCCTTACTCACATGCACTCACCTGGCACCCTTGTCCCCTCCTTATCTGTCTTTTGTAGTCTGGTGTAGTTGGCATTCGGCAGGAGTTTCGCCTTCTTCTCTGATGAGGGGTGAGCATAGGGGAAATGGTGTACAATGGGAGGGAAAGATACAGCCCCAGATACAGAGTGTGCTGGACTGTGAGCAGTGTTCTGATTGGTGAAGCAGCCCCTTCTGACTCCTACTTTACCAATCAGCGCTGCTCTCACTCTGCACTGACACTTGAGGCTGCTATCTACTATGTCCCCCAGAAATATAGAAGGCAAAGGGTTAACTTCCTCCTCCTCTGTGCTCTGCTCTCCCCACTTACCATATTCTCATGCTTTCATATGGATTATTTTTTATTGAAGTGGCTAAAAAGTGCGGGGACCGTCCCCCAACCAGAAAAAAAGTGGGGGGACCAGTCCCCTTTGTACCCCCTTAAAGTTACACCTATGCTGTAGTCTATACAGCACAGATTTTTTAACGACGAGTTTAAAATCCGGTGAAATATACCACATGCCCCAGGTACAGCGGTAGCAGCTGCTACCAGGGCTGTGGAGTCGGAGTCGGTGGCTATTTTGCGGGAGTCGGAGTCGTCATAAAATGGACCGACTCCGACTCCCAAAATATATAATAAGTTGGTCCAGTTAGTTCGATGCAGAGCAAAGAGCAAGAGAAATTGGGTCCGGCCAGTGCTACTGCTCCCATATCTTCAGCCTTATCACATGAGGAGTGTAATTGATGACATGGAGCAGGCAAAGCGCTGCCTCAGGGGAGAAGATTCCGCTCCCAGGGCAAACAGATTTCAGCTAAATTTTTCACCTGTTTTCAAAGAAGTAGAAGAGTTTAACCATTCATCAAAATTGACTGTGGCTGAGGCAATTCCTTTATACCCTGACATTGTTAGAGATGTTGCCCCTGTGGTCACCGCTTTGTGCCCAACCCAAGTTAGTGTAGAGAGGCCGTTCTCTAGCCTGGAAATAATGAGGTCAGGTGTGAGGTCATGTATGCAGGATCTGATGGAGGCAATACTATTTCTCAGAACAAATTCAGAGACTCCACAAATGTTCCTGCAGTGTTTTGCATATTAACAATTTTTTTGTGTCCTAAAGTCATGTCCAATAAATATATTTTACACTGACAAGCAAAAGAGTAACAATGTTTTGAAATTATGACTTTCAGGCTCCATATCTCTCCATCTACTACAGCTTTGTACATGAGGCTACTGTAATTTTATATACAGTCATCTTACATCTTATACATAAATTTGACTTGCAAGTATTTAGCATCTGCTTAGTTACAGTTTTGCTCCTAAAAATCAAAGTGTTAATTTTTATTATTTTGTTAGTATTTGGGAAATCCACCTTTGGTTTTCAATACTGCCTGAATCCTTCTGGGCTCTGGATCAGATTCAATCTGATCCCAGTTCTCTTCTACACATTCCCAATGTTGGTGCAGACTGGACTTGGATACAAATACAGCTTTTTCTTCAACTCTACCCACAAGTGTTTAAAAGATCAAAACATTGTTTCCCTTTAGCTTGTAAGTGTCTGTTTTACCTAAATAGCTTGATTATTGTATCATAAGGTGATAAACAGCCGGATGGGACCATTTTACTACAGTAAAGTTATCACTTAAACATGCACCTTGTATGAGGGAGTCAGGAGTCGGAGTCAGGAGTCGGAGTCGGAGGTTTGGGAAATTGAGGAGTCGGAGTCGACACATAAAAAGACATCGGTATTGGAAATGGCAAATGGTAAGTGGCAGGAGACCCCTATCACTTTTTGCACCAAGAACCAAGAACATGTCATATTTGTGGTGGCAGCAAGAACATCCCAACGGGGAACACGTAGGTTCAGCTGGCAGGGCCGTAGTTATAGGGGGTGCTGTGGTAGCCAGGGCTGCCGTCAGTCACCTATTAACCGTTTCATGGCCACATGCAGCTAAATCAAATGGGGCGCACACCCATTACCCAATATTTTAGTGAATAGAATATTAACTATTGCTGTCCTTATGGACCATCAGAATAAAATTTGCAAGAAGAAATAAGTATTTGAACCATTTTTTTAGTGAATAGGACATTGACTATTGCTGTCTTTTACCGCGCTGCCCACAAAACCAGCACAGATCCCAATGGATAAAAAAAAAAAAAAAAATTTGGAATAAAAATTGATTTTAAATTTAAAGATTTTTAAATGTTGTACTATTCCATTCTACTGCTTCACATTGCGACATTGTCCCCGTGAAAAATAGAACGTAAGAAGACAAAATAGATTCTCCAGTTGGTCAATGAGCCCTGTTCAAATTACTGTAAAATTTGAGTGGGTGGAAAGGGAAAAATTGCTGACTTTTGTTTTGGGAACGGGGATAAAGGGAGGGTGGCCACCCGTAACTGCTATTAAATTTTTGTTTGCCTTGAGGCATGTGAAATCTGAAATGAGTTTTGTGAAAAAATTTTTTTTTTTCAATTGACCTTTACCAGGCCCCGCTGGGGCTGTTTTATTTGGGCTGGGGCCCCCGAATAAAACCCCCTGTCCCAGTCCCCCGGGCTCCAGGCCTCTGCGCGGGGCGGAGCCCCGACGGGCTCTTCCTGCATGGCTCCCGGAGGGTTCTGGGGGGAAAGGAGCGAGCGCTCCCTGCCCCGCAGACAGTGCGGACCCCAGGGCCACACGGAGGCGCGGGCCTCCAGCGTGGGGCCGCCCGGCCCCCGGGGGGCCTCACCGAAAGTCGCGATGACATGCGTCACGCGGTGCCTGTCCTGGGCGACAGCGGTATAGGCCCGTGCCCCGAGGAGCTGCCGGGGGGAGCGCTGCGAAGAGGACGGGCGCGCTCCCCGGGGGAGTTAAGGTGAGTTTAAATGTTGTTTTTTTTATAGGTTTACCTGCCTCATGCCCCAATATACTGCTGGCCCCCTTTTAAAAGGGCCTGTGGCCCCCCTATCCCTCCCTGTGCCCCTATATACCTGCCTGGGGCCCCCCTACCCTCCCGTGCCCCCCCTTTTTCGCCTGGTCCCCCATATCCCTGCGTGGCCCCCTATATACTGCCTGTCCCCCTAAAAAGCCGCTGTGGCCCCCATATGCGCCGGTTTCCCTTTTATACCGCCTGGGGCCCCCCAATACTGCCTGTACCCCCATATAATGCCTGTCCCCCATTTACTCCCTTTCCCCCCATTCCCTCCCTGGGGCCCCCCCTTTTTCCCCCCCCTGTGCCCCCCATTCCCTCCTGGGGGCCCCCTTTACTGCCTCTTGCCCCTTTAAATCCTCAGTGCCTTTATATCCCGCTTGTGGCCCCCCATTACTGCCTCCCCCCCCATTCTGCCTAAAATGCCTATTTGCCGTGGCCCCATATACTGCCTGTGCCCCCTTATAGGGCCTTTGGCCCCCATATACCGCCGGGGCCCCTTTAAAAATGCCTCGTCCCCCTTTTTCTCCCTGGGGCCCCATATCTCCCTCAATAACCATATACCTCCTGGGGCCCCCTAACTGCCTGTCCCCCTATACCTCCCTTGGTCCCTATAACTCCTCAGGCCCCAATACCTGCCTCGTGCTCTTATAACCTCCTCTGCCCCCTTATAAAACCCCAGTGCCCCTAATTCGCCTCAGTGCCCCCATAATGCCTTGGCCCCATATACCTGCCGGGCCCCTCGGTCGCCCCCCTAGACGTCTGTTTTTTTCCCTGGGGCATGTGTTATTATTTCACAAATAAATCGCTTTGGATTTTAGCAAAAGATCCTGGGGGCCAATCCATTTTAGTTCTCTCTGCTTTGGGCCCCCCATATATGCCTTGGCCCCATAACCCTGTTTTGGGGCCCCCATATATGCTTCACTGCCCTATATCCCAAAACTGGGGGGACTCTTCCCCAAAAATTAAAAGTTGCTGGAAATTGGGGATTCAAGATTTACTTCCAAATCCTCAGGGACGGTTTGGCCCGGGGAGCAATCAGATGAAGGTGTGAACCGGATGGGGAAGAAAAGGGAAAGTGAACACGCTGATCAAAAAAAAGACCCCGGTGAGTTACTAAATGTAACAGCAGGGAAATCACTTAATGCTGCAAGTCTACTAAAACAAGTACTCCCACTATATGGCCCCTTTATGGCGGGGGTATATGTAATCAGACCTGTGTACAGCTGGTAGTCACATGGGGGGGCCCGGGTTCGGTCAGGGTCGGGCAATTATTTGAGCCTAAGTAGTAAAGTTTTTGGCGGGTTTTGTAGGAGTTTTTTTTTGTACAATCATTGTCGGGAGTTTTGCTCCATGTATCGGGGGATTTTTGGAACTGTTTAGGGGTATGTCATATAAAAGGTGAGAAGCTGAAAAAAAAAAATTTGTCATTGTGATTTTTCTGTACATGACTGCTGGGGAGATGGTGGGATCTGTGTGGGATGTGCAGAAAATTTTGTGACAGGAACAAAAGGTTTTTCCTGTAAAAAAACATCCCAGTTCACAATGAGGGGGGAAAACACAAAGGGGCCCGGCCCCGATTTTTGGACCTTTAGCAACGCCCCTGACCTTTACTATTGCCGTCTTTACAGTGACCTGACCCAACCAGCACAAAGCCCTTATTTACCTTCAAAAAAAATTCACAGGAAAAAATGAATATTTCAAACAATATTTTTTTGGGAAAAAGCATTGATTTTGCATCTTTTTTCAGCCATGACCAAAAAGCACAAAAAAAACCTTTGGACACTCAAAAATTAGCAAGAATAAAAGAGTATTTGAATTAAGCTTTTTTTCAATACAAACCTTTAAAATTGTGTCTTTTACAGGACCTGACACAAAAGCAGCAAAAATGCCCTTATTGACCATCAGAATAAAATTTACAGAAAGAAAAGAATATTTCAAACAAGATTTAAAGATTGTCTTTTAAGCAGCATGCCCCTAAAACCATCCAAATACTTTTTGGGCACCCCAATAAAAGTGCACAAAGAAAGAGACGGTTGACGGGGAGGTCCAGATACGCTAACGCTTACAGTCGGGTCAAGCAGGGGTGCGTATACGAAATTGGGGCTAAAACCTCAAGCCTTCCTCAAAGAAGGGGGCAAACCTGGGTTTGCGCTTGCAAATTTCTGCCTTTTTCAGAGTGCTTGCCCAACCAAAAAAATTCAAAAGCCTTAGGTACACCATTTTTATCCTTATCTTAAGCAACAATGGAAATTTTGCCCAAAGGGTTTGTCAATTTTGGCATAAACCATCGGGAATGGGCTCAAAGGGGTCAGGGTTCCCTTTCCCCAAGTTGGGGGGAAATACTTCCTTGGTAAAAACTGGCGACCTCCAGTTTTTACTCAGTGCGATTCTCCTTGGCTTCCCCTTTTTCTTCCTTCGTTTCCTTTACGCGCTGGGGAAACTTCTCTGTTCTTGGAGTCGAATGTGCTCCACACGGACGGATTCTTTGGCAAGGGTTTTACCCCTTTATTGCTTGTTCAAACTATCCCCGAGCATGCTGTTTAATATTGTAATCCTCCAGTCTTTTCCAAGTAGCTTTAGGTGGCAGCCTTTTTTTATTGTGCCCATACCCAAATGACAAATGTTGCCCTTTTTGTAGGTGCCCAATTTAAAATTTACAAAGGCAGAACTTTATGTTTGGGGAAGGGTCTGGAGAACTATACTGGGTTTCCCCGCCTTTTTCCCCTTTTGTTTGTCATTTTCGCACCCTTTAAAATGCGGTCCAGCCCAAGAAGGAAACCGGGTTCCTTCCTTAATCTGAGGGCATCACGATGGGCACAAACAGACAAAACATCCTCTTGGGCTCTTTACCTTTTGAAATGCCTTCTCCCCAACGCATTGTTTCATCAAAGTGCATTCAGAAAATGGATTATCCAGTGGGGGCTTTTATTGGGTGACATTTTGGCCCGTCTTTGCTTCTTTGGGCTGATGTTTATAAAGATATTTGTGGGTGTGATTGAGAGGAAAACGTCAGGGGGCCCTGTTATAGGTGGTGGGAATGGTACCAGGGCTGCCGTCAGTTAATCTATTTAACTTTTAGGGCCCCATGCAGCTAAATCAAATGTGGCCCCCCACCCATTCTAGTTTTTCCCATTTTTTTCATCACTGGGGCCCCTTTTTTGGGTTTTGGACAAGATATGCCCTATTTGCACCCCTGGCACCCCTTTTTATGTTTGTGACCCGAAAAAAAGAAAATGTCCTTATGGATACTCAGAATAAAAAAAAGCAAGAAAAATAGTATTTGAAACAAGATTTATTGAAAAAAACCTTGAAATCGTGTATTTTACAAGCATACTCCAAAAACCGAATAAAAAGACCTTTTGCCTTATAAAAATTAGCAAAAATAAAAGATTTTAAACTTATTTTTGTAAAAGGACCCTTTAGTACTGCCGTCTCTTACAGCAGCAGACCCCAAAGCCCCTTGACACTGCTTAAAATTTTAAGAAGAAATGAGTAATTGGAAAAGGGTTTTTTTCAATAAAACCTTTTACTATTGGTGTCTTTTTCAGTCCCCGACACAAAACCAGCAAAATGACCTTTTGACACTTTTTAAAAATTGCAAAAAGAAATGAGTATTTGAATAAACTTTTTTCAAAAGGACCATTTCTTTTTTAAAAAGGGGAATGTGCTCAAGGTGACCTCGGCAACTGTGGGACAAAATCATCGAGATCCACACTTGATTAATTTTGAAAAAATCAAACGATCCACATTTTTAGGGGGGAAAACCAGATAGTTTTTCAGTTATATTTCCATCCGTACTGAAAATTTCCTTCTGAAAAGACGTTGCTGCTGGGCAAAAAAAAACTTCTTTTGCGTGCCCAGCAAACTCGGGGCATTCACCATTTGGACGCCCCCGAAGTCGATTTGGGGTCCGGACCATGTCCAAAAACATCGGTGTTGAGCCACAGGTAGTCATGGACCATAGTCTTAAGGTGGTCTCTGTGTGTGTGATGTGTGCCCTTCCTTATAGGTGTAGGTGAGGGGGTAAATAAGAAATGCCACAGTACCATTATGCTTCTGCCACAAGCCCTTTACTGCTGTACTACTTGCCACCTTTCTGCGTCACGTTGCTGCATTTTTCCACCATGACTTAGATGGAAGAAACCAACAGATTTCTCCATTGTCAATGAACGTCTCAAAACCCTGCATTCTACGTAAATTTTTGGCGTGGGAAAGGAAATTGTGACTTTTGATTTGTAACGTGGATCAAGGAGGGTGGCCACCCAGTAACTGCTGTTCATTTTGACTGCCTTGATGCATGGATCATGTTGCAGGTAATGGAGCATCCAAGCACTCATGTGAGAGTTGCAGCCAGGATTTCCCAAGCCTCCGGGTCGAGGGGCACTAAACAGATCTTCCTTGTCTTCCTCCTCGGCCTCAAATCTGTGCCAAACTCTTTCCACTGTAGGGACATCGGTACCTCCTCCGCTTCCTCATCCTCAACAAAGCCCTGGTTAGCCTCATACCCTGAAGTGCCGCCCTGCACCAGCCCTGGACCCCGAACCAGTGCCTAACGAAGACCTATAAAGTTGGGAAACGGACGGGCCTTCTAAATACAGCGGTGAGTGAGGCTCTGTATCTGCATCTGTGTCCGCCTCCTCCGTCACTGCTCGGACCTGCTGTTTCAGAGTGTCCAACACTTGTTCCAGAAGAAATATCACCACAATAGTCATGCTGACAAGAGCATTGTCCTGACTGACCATTTTGATGGCGTCTTCAAAACTGGCAAGGATGGTGCAGAGATCTTTCACCTGCCTTCACTCTCTATGGCTCAGCACCCCGAGGACCGCACCACTGATTGTCAGGCCAAAGTCACTTCATACTGCGTAATGCCACAATCGCTGGAGCATGTGGAGGGTGGAATTACAGCATGTTACCACGTCAACAATGAGACGGTTGACGGGGAGGTCAAGAAGACGCTGCAACGCAGCCAGTCAGGCCAAAGAAGGGTGCGAACGCCGGAAGTGTTGAGCTCAGACCTTGAGCTTTCTTCAGCAGGCAGTCAAGACCCGGGTAGCGCTTTAGAAGTTTCTGCACGACCAGGTTCATGACTTGTGCCAGGCAAGGGATGTGCGCAAACCTACTGATCTTAAGGGCAGCAAGGAGATTTTTCCCGTTGTTGCACACCACCTTGCCTGGAGCAAGGTTCTTATCACTCAGCCACTGTCTCATTGCAGAGAGCCGTCCACAGCTCTTGACCTGTGTGTTGATATTCTCCAAGACACATTAATTTCAACACGGCCTGGTTTCTCTCGGCACGTGATGCTACCCGTGGAGCTTGGGGATCTGAAACCTGCACCATCCCAGCAGTGTGGAAGAGTGTGCGCTGAGCCTGAGACCCACCATCATCACCAGAGACATCCACATCCACCCAACTCACCCAGTGAGCTGTCACAGAGATGTAGCGCCCTTGACCGTGCTTACTAGTCCATGTATCTGTGGTCAGATGGACTTTGCTGGACACAGATGCAACCAGCGCGCTGGAGGTTTCTTCTGACACATGGCTGGCCAGGGCATGGACGGCTTTTCGGGAAAAGAATTGCCTACTCGGCATCTGGTATTGGGGGCAGGCAAGGGCTATGACGTGGCGGAACTCATCTGTGTCCACCAGTCGGAAAGGCAACATTTCCAAGGCAATAGCCTGGCAACACCGACATTCAGGCTTTTGGCTTTAGGATGGTTGGGGTGAAAGCGTTTCTTCTGCTCCCACACCTGGTACACAGAAAGCTGGCTGATAGACTGGCCGCTGTACGGCATGCAAGTCAAACTGGTGGAAGGGGAAGGGGTAAGCTCTGTCTCTGGTGGTGGTAATTGGGTGACAGTGTGTGACACTGCGGCTGATGCTTGCTCATGCCGCTCTAGGATATGGGCAGCAGAGGAACGCTTGGTCTTGGAAGTGGCAGAAGAGGAGGAGGAGAGAGAGGGTGTCACAGTGGTTGAAAGCCCAGGACCTGTGTGGCCTTTTTTCTCCAAGTGACTCCTCTTGCTTCAGATGCTTGCTTTTGATGCATGTGCCTATTCATGTACGTGGTAGTTAAACACTTTAGATTCTTCCCTCTACTAACGCGTTAACGGCAAATCCGGCATATGACGTCGATCGGTGAATCTGAGGCTTGATCGAAAAAGGCCCAGGCTTCACAGTTCCTGGACCTCTTCGACGGTGAAAACCTAGTAGTGGTGTTTCCGCTGCCACGACTGACCATGGCTAGCGGATTGATCTCAGCGGACTTGTGCGACCGCCCTCTCCCTTTCTGAGGCCGGACCCACACTGACACAACCCCATCATCTTCCTCCTCGTCCACTGATGAGGCGCTCGCAAACAAATGCTGCTGAAAAGGCAACGTTGGATCCGCAATGTCATTATCAACATCATCACAGGTGACTTCCTCGTCCTGACAGTCTACATCCTGAAGCTGCGGGCTAGAAGCCACAGGCACTGCCAGGCTTTGCTGATCGCTCGGGATTTCTGCCGACTGACCAGCTTCCTTCTCCTCTGACTGCATCAGCGATTGGGCGTCACAGCAGTCAAAATCATCCTCTTTGTCCTCTTGATCTTTTGAAATGCCTTCTGACCCCAACCACATTGTGTCATCACAATGGGCTCGTTAGAACATGGATTATCCAGAGTGGTCTGTACATGGGTAGACATTTGGGCTGCATTTGCTCAGGTTGGACTGATGCTGACAATGATGATGACGACATTTGTGGCCATGACTGAGAGGACAAGGAGCTAAAACCGCTGGAGGCTCTTCATTACTGAGATTCACAGATAACCAACCGAGCGATGACAGGCCTGACGGTCCTGCAACTGACGATGTGCTCGCTTTTGTGTTGTCCAGAGCACTGGAAGAAGCGCCTTGTCTCGTGCCTCGAGCTCAACATCCTACTCCACTCCTTGCTTGCTTACCACCTTTAACTCGCTCCATGTTCAGAAAGATAGATATTAAAAAGGTCTAGAAGATTTGTTCACAGTCTCTTATTGATGAACCGTACTGCAAAGACAGCAAATCACAAATGTTCTTAAATCCCTATGTTTCTATCGAATATCTGTGAAATGCGGTTTTATGGAAGAACTGTAACACCGAATCAACAGTGTTCTTGCTTCAGGCCTAGCAATTTACAACAGCCAAGTAGGACTAGCAATAGACGTTTTTCTACGGAATATCTCTGAAATGTGGTCTTTTCCCACAACTGACAACAAGGAGTACAAATAGAATAATTTGCTACAGATTATGAAAGAAATGTGGTCCTTTCTGACAACCAGGGGTAGAAATAGAAATTTTTTCTACGGAATATCTCTGAAATGTGGTCTTTTCCCACAACTGACAACCAGGCGTACAAACATAATTTTTTTCTACGGATTATCTAAGAAATGTGGTCTTTTCCGACAACTGACAACCACACCAGGAGTAAAAATAGAATTTTTTTTTTGTACATGATATCTCTGAAATGTGGTCTTTTCCCACAACTGATAACCAGGAGTACAAATAGAATAATTTTCTATGAAATATCAAAGAAATGTGGTCCTTTCTGACAACCAGGGATAGAAATAGAAATGTTTTCTACGGAATCTCTCTGAAATGTGTTCTTATCCCACAACTGACAACCAGGAGTACAAATAGAATAATTTTCTATGGATTATCAAAGAAATGTGGTACTTTCTTACAACCAGGGGTAGAAATAGAAATGTTTTCTACAGAATATCTCTGAAATGTGGTCTTTTCCCAGAACTGACAACCAGGAGTACAAATAGAATATTTTTCTACGGATTATCTAAGAAAAGTGGTCTTTTCCCACAACTGACAACCAGGGGTAGAAATAGAAATGTTTTCTACAGAATATCTATGAAATTAGGTGTTGTGGAACAACTCTGACAAAAATTCAATAGTGTTCTTCCTTCAGTCCTTGTAATTTAGAACTGCCAAGTAGGACTAGCAATTGACTTTTTCCCATAGAATAGCAAAGCAATGTGGTTTTATGCAACAAGCACTAAGGATTATAAACAGGATATTTTTCTATGGAATAGCCTGGAAATGAAAGACCGTGGTCTTTTACACCGGCTGTCCCCCCAAAAATAAAACTTCTGCATGTGAATGAAGGGAATGGAATTAAGTTTTCTGCCAAAAAGCTGTGTATCAAAGCTTTTTCTGTTTTGGGCTCATTTCCTAAGTGTCCTGTACATTCGCTGTCCATATTACACTGCAGCACAGACGTTGTGGCTAAGGAATGACATTTTCCAGAATAAAACTCTATAGAACAGTGATTTCTTATGAGAGATTATCGTAGCTGTGTCTGATGCAGAAGTTCCGCCCACAACCACGCGGCCCCACTCCTCAGAAACTGCTGTCAGGAAGTTTAGGGCAATGCAGAAATAAAATATGCTGCTATCTCACAGTGATTTGATATGAGAGATTGACATAGTTGTGTCTGCTGCAGAAGCTGCCCCCCGAACCAAGCGCCACCCCCCTGGAACTGAACCGAGGAAGTTTAGGGCAATGAAGCTGTATCCAAATCTCTGACTAATATGGTATAGAATTGCCTAACCTTGCTGTACCCTAACCTAACTAATCTATCTAGCAGCCTTTCCGTGCTGAAAACGCTGGGAAATAGTGTCTGTCAGCTTTTAAAAAAGCTAAGCAAAGAGACAGTGATCCGTTCTGTTCACAGTCTGGAAGTTAATGGCGGCAAGCAGGAAGTCCCGTGACATAGATTAAACAGGGTCATGTGATTTTAGCAGACAATGAGATCCCTACACCCCCCACTGGTGACGTTCTTGACCTCCCTCTGTGCTCTGCGCTGATTTGCTGGACTGCAAAAGTATAGGAAGCTGCGAAAATGGCGTAATCACGATTGTTAATACGATTTTAAAGAAAAAATCAGATCGAATCAAGATCTCGGAAAATGTGAAAATCGCTTCGATTTCAACTTTTCTCGATTAAATCTCTCATCACTACAAATCTGCTCCAAAAACCGTGGTCCTGCCACAATCCAGCAATGATGAAATGCCGTTATATTTTGAACGGCATTTTGTCATGTGCTGTGTGCACATAGCCTTATTAAGCTTCTTTCTTTCTAGTTTTCAATCCTAAAATCCGCATAGATCACAACTAAAACATGGATATTGCCACCCTGTGACCAAAGTTTTGTTATATCTGCATAACAGCTAAAAATGAAAGTAACCTCCTTTAGATAATGGCATATCCATATGCTAATCAGCAAGAGAACCCATAAATGGCATATAAAAAAGAACATTTTCCTATATGTTGCTGTAACGTTAACAGATACAGTAACGCAATTGTATTTCCTTGCAATAAATGTGCATTTTGCACCATGGGAATCTCTTTCATCCTCTAAGTTTCTGTACAATAATCCATTTTCCCTACATTTCTAATGAGTAGCTTATATGGTAGTATATGCATCATTACTTAGAAAGTATTCAAGCATAACTCCCAATTTTCTGTGAAAAGCAATGTGTAGGTATTTCAAGGGACACATCTATAATTTGCTCTTTTGGGGCAAAGTGTCCAGGGTCTTTGGTTGTTATAAAACACAGCAATTTTCTCCAAAACTGCTGGAGCTGAAACATCAATTATTAAAAGGGAAGATTGAAGTGTGCTGTCTTTAGTTAAATCTTTTTTGGGTAGGTTGAACTACTAGGTTTTGACAATAGTAGCAACGTCCTTTTCCACTCTGTGCAGTTTACCATCTGTTGATTGGTAGAAAAGAAGCAGATCCTGCTGTGTTTATTGACTCCTCGATGGGTAATTTAAAAGTAAAGTGCAGCATTGCTTTGTACATCTGTAGGGGTGCATTGCTGTGGTACCACCATATTAATGCCAAATCACACAACTAAATCATGCCCTCATGGCCTCGATAAACTGCTAGCCTGCTGCACACAATTTGACATTAGTAGCTACGCGGCATGAGAGCTGTCGTTACATTCAGGGCGAGGGATATGAAAGTTATTGAAATCTGCAACTTGGCTCCATTAAGATAATATCTAAGACACGCTGCAATTGTATTTTGTCAGTTGTTCAATATGTTACTGATGCAATTTGCGAAGCACGTTGGGATGTGCAATCGATTATACATCTCTGTTTGCAGAAGGTTTGAACCCTTTGATTTGTGGTGGAAGGAGAGCTGCTAAAATGAAACAGTTTTATAAAATGGTGACTGCGGGGGGCGACCATGAATAAAGCAAAATCTAATATTAAATTGGAAATCTGTGTAGTCGCTAAGTCTACACTCATTTATTTTGTTTACAAAATGTCATTTGCCTCCAGAATCATTAAGCCTACAGTTAACTCACTCACTGCAGTAGGCTTAGTGAATCTGCTGTATTGTGAATTGCGGCTCGGCTTTCTGTGACGCTGAAAGAGTACGTTATAACTGCTGTTCCTACAAGAGCATTGGGAAAGAGCAAAAGGTTTCAAGTTACCAGACTAAAAAAAATGCTAATTTTACAGGTATATGATGTGCTGACAGCAAAAAAAAATTATACTGGTAAATTTTAAGTGTATTTTATATAAAAATGATATTTTGTGGCATACAAACAGCCTTAGATATATGAGGCACAAAGCTACACAAGGTTTGCCAGGATCATGACGATAGTGGTGCAGAAGAAGAAAAATATGGCAGTTCCCTTCCAAAGACAGTGCCACAGCTGTGCACAGGCTGTTTGAGGTATTGCATCTCCCTTCCCATTCACTACAACAGAGTTGAGCTGCTATAATATAGAAAATTGACAGAAGAAAAAAACTACATTGTCTATCTAATGTGCTTTTATATTATTTCCTTTTTATTTTAGGATAGATATGCAGTATGTTTATCCCAGGCATGTATAATAGAAACATGGTATGTTGAACATGTTTATAGAGTAGATTGATGTGTAGTCAAGGGAGAAAAGATTCAGTATAAGGTGTCATTTATATTTAAATTTCCTCTCGTTCTATATTTAGGAGTCCAGTGGGCGGTTCTTATCAATAATTGAAAGCCGTGTCTATATTTATGCTCATCCAAGAAAGGCTGTCAATCATTGCGTGAGATGATCCACCAGACTCATAGGGACAGAAACTACAAATTGTAAAGTGCTTCAGAAAATGTTGATGCCATATTATTATTAAATACCTCAAATTTCATAAGGCTGAGCTTCTCTTGCTCTAAAACATGATTAGTGTCACGACGGTCGGTAGTGGATCCGCTGGACCAGCGCAAGCGATAGCGTAAGCCACACCAGGGAGCGGAGTCTAAGTAGAACCCGGTATTCACCAGAGCCTGCTGCAAAGCGGGATGGACTTGCTGCAGCGGAAAAACTACCAGGTCACTTCCACTGGCGAGACTGTCTTGCGGCGGCGGCGGCCGAGAAGTAGCGAGGTACAGTATCGTCAGACGAGGCGTAGTCGGGGACAGGCAATAAGGTCAGGGCAGGCGGCAAAGGTTCGTAGTCAAGAGGCGTAGGCAAGGAGGTACGGTACACGGTAAGGACGGAGACACTCAGGACGCTTTCTCAATAGGCTAGAAGGCACTAAAGATCCGGCAGGGACGTTCCGGAAGTGCAACCCTTAAATAGGGTCAGCGATCGGCCAACAACCTAAGGAGCAGGGACGCCGCATGGAAGCAGGAGCGCGGACTGGTAAGTCTGCCCGCCCAGGGGAACGAGTACGCCCGCGGTCCGGCACTCGGACCACGGCGCTGCTCGTCCCCGTAGCGGGAGAGGGGACAGAAGTCCCGGTGAGCCCGCAGCCCGGCCGGGGGGCTGCGGGACCACCGTTGACAATTAGTTTCAGCATCTTCATTGTGGCAGGTTCCCTTTAAATTTACTCACTGTTGATTTTCCAGCCACTACCACATACAATAAGGAAAAGTGTGATACTGTTTCTGGAACTAAGCAGCTATGTTTTATTTAATTTTTATTTCCCATAACTCATTGTTTTAGCCAATGATGAAGCCCTAATTTACTTTAAGGGATTTTCGGTATAGAAAATATACTTTTAGATACACTTATAGGACATTCTTAGTAATTAGAGATCTTTCATTTTAAACATTTATCATTTTAGTAAAGCTTTCTTGCCCTGGAAGACATGACACAGCCATACTTTACTGGTAGGGTTCTGTCTTCTATATGATGGCACTGTGGGGCAATTAAACACTTGCTGTCAGTCTCTCCCTCAGACTATAGATAATTGCTGGGGATCCCAGCAGTGAGGTATTCCTTCATCATACTTTTTTTGGTTACATTCTAGCAAAAAGGAATGAAATGCGTGATTTCTTAGGGCACCTCCCTACGGCACAGAACAAATACCGGTCGGTTTATTCGACCTGTATTTGAACTGTTTTCGTGCCGTGCACATGGCCGAAGGGGGACAGGTTTTCTTCCCCTTCATATAGACATGTTCATATTCTGCCCAAAAACCAGAAGGAAGAATGAACAGGTTCTATATTTTTTGGACCGCCGGCGGTCTGAAAAACCGCGGGGCAGGAAACCAGTGCAGTGGGGACCGCTGCACAGGTTTTCCATAGCGGCCCATTTAAAAGTTTGTCAGTTGGTTTGCAGACGGTTTTCTAAACCGAAAACGGTCTGTAAAACCGGCTGAAAATCCATGCCGTGGGGACCAGGCCTTAACTCCTTAACGACTTTAGACGTATCCATACGTCCATGTCGTTTTTTGGGTTAACGCACCTGGACGTATGGATATTACAGCTGACATCCCGCAGCGTCGGCCCCGACCCCGGATCGCTCCGGGAGGGGGCGGGCGGTTAACCCCTTAATTATCGCGATGATCGGGTCGCAATAACTAAGAGAGATGCAGGAGGAGATCGCTCCTCCTGCGTCTCTGTCGGCGGCAGCAGCGCACGGATCGGGCGATCCGTGCAGCTCCTGCCCTCTGACAGGCAGCACGGAAGGCAGAGAATGCCTTCCGGGTTGTCTGTGACGTCACGATGCCTGGCCGGGCCCTGTGGGCATGTCCCGGCATCGTGATGACAGTTACCAAATAGGAACCAGTGCACAGCAACAAGCTATGCACTGATTCCTATTAATGAGGATCTAAAGATCTCTCATTCAAACCCCCTATGGGGAAAAGTAAAATAAAAATGTGAAAAAGTGAAAAAAGAAAAAAAAAAGAAAAACACAATCACGAAAAATAAAAAAAACACGTACACCATGCTTTCCCCCTTTACAAACGCCAATAGCCCCAAAAAAGATAAAAAAATAAATAGTGCCCATATTTGGTATCACCGCGTGCCTATTGACCTGCCCTATATATATGTCATGTTAATTAACCCATACGGTGAACGCCGTAAAAAAAAAAAAAAAAAAAAATCACAGAATTAAGATAATTGTAAAACCCGAATCAAAAAAAATGAAAAAAAAAGCGATCAAAAACACATAGAAACGCCAAAGTTGTACCAATTAAAACGTCAGTTCATCCCGCAAAAAAAAATCCTTATACAGCTCTGTATACGGAAAAATAAAAAATGTATAGCTCTCAGAAGATAGCGATGCATAAATATTGTTTTACACACTAAAAACACTTTTCTTTTTTTTTTTAAAGTGCTTCAACATAAAAAAACTATATAAATAGGGTATCGCCATAATCGTAGCGACCCAAAGAGTAAAGCTAACTTATCACGGATACTGCACGGTGAGCCCTGTTAAAAATAAAAATAAAAAACACTACTAGGATTGCAGTATATTCTTCACCCTGGCCTCCCAAACATGGATTTAAAAGCAAGCAAAACGCCTTGTCCCCAAAAATGATACTAATAAAACGTCAACTCATCTCGCAAAAAAAATTCCATACACAGCTCCAAGCACAGAAAAATTTAAAAGTTATGGCTCTCAGACTATGGCGATGCAAAAACGTATTTTCCTGGTTGAATAAAAGTGTTTTTATTGTATAAAAGCAGTAAAACATAAAAAAATATACAAATTGGGTATCGGTGTAATCGTATTGACCTGCTGAGTAAAGCTACCATGTCATATATACCGTACAGTGACCGCTATAAAAAATAAAAATAAAAAACACTACCAAGATTGCTGTATTTTGTTCAAAACATCTCAGAAAAACCTTAATAAAAAGTGAACATCATATGCACCCCATAATGGTACCAATAAAAACTTCAACTCATCCCGCAAAAAAAAGCCCATACACAGCTCTGCACACAGCAAAATAAAAAAGTTATGGCTGTCAGAATAGGACAACATAAAAACGCAATTTTTTATAGATGTATTTCTACTGTGTAAAAGTAATAAAACAGAAAAAACTATATAAAATCTATATCATTGTAAGCTTGAAAAAGAAGGCGCAGCCCTTCGAAACGTTGCTGTTCGAGTGTGGAGCTCGTCAATTGTCAAAACATCTCCTCTGCTACTCCGAGTGAGTGAATAGCCGTCCGATGGAAGCTTAATACCAGACCGCTGAACCATAAGTATACCATTGCTCAATTTCTCTACCACAGTCTAAAGTTTTAAATGTCTGTCCTGGAATTATATGGATATATTGAATAAATGTCTTTGCAATATGAAGATTTTGTATCAAGCTTGCTACTGTTATAATACAGTACAGAAGTGAACCACAAGGAAATTAATGAAAAGTGTTGTTAAGGTTGGTGAGTTAGCCATAGTAAGTGAATAAGACAAACTCACTGTATACTACAACCCATGCATATGGGAAGGGAAAATCCATGCCAGGATTACTTGTTAAATGGAAAAACTTTGGGTAAAACCGACATGGAAAAGGACTTGGGAATCTTAGTTGACAATAAACTTAACTGTAGCAGCCAGTGTCAAGCAGCAGCTGCCAAGGCAAATAAGATCATGGGATGCATTAAAAAGGGCCATAGATGCACATGATGAGGATATCGTTCTACCATTATGCAAATCCCTAGTCAGACCACACATAGAATATTGTGTACAGTTTTCAACACCGGTGCACAAGAAAGACATAATAGAGATTGAACAGGTTCAAAGGCAGACAACAAAAATAATAAAAGGACTGGGCCGTCTACAATACTCAGAACAATTAGCAAAATTGTGGTTATTTAGCTTATAGAAAAGACAGCTTTGGGATGACTTAATAAATATGTATAATACACTACTCACAAAAAGTTAGGGATATTTCCCTTTTGGGTGAAATTTATGGAAAACTCAAAAATTTCACACTACAGTGACATTTTATCCTGAAAGTCGGCCATATAAGTCATAGCATGTAATGTTGATTTTCTAATTTCAAACAGCGTAATGAAACAAAAGTCCACAATAGCAGAGGGTATACACCATCAAAATTGTCACTGTGTCAATAACGTGTCATGTGGCCTTGAGCATCAATTACAGCTTGACAACGACGTCTCATGCTGTTCCCAAGTTGATTTATTGACTGCTGAAGCATGGCATCACTCTTCTTGAAAGGCACCCCTCAGGACAATGAGGTTCAGGGGTACAGAGCTACAAGCTTCTACACGGCGACTTAGCTGATCCCACAGGTTTTCTAGAGGATTTAGGTCTGGAGAAAGTGCAGGTCATGCTATTTGAGGTACCTGAGTCTCTAACAGCCGTTCCCTAATGATACGACCTTGATGAGCTGGGACATTGTCATCCTTGAAGATGAAATTAGCCCTGTGTTGTTCATGTAAAGGCCCAATGACTGCATTAATGATGTTATTCATGGTGTAGTTACTTCTCACTGTACCATTCACAAAGTGAAGGCAGTTCTGCAGTGACTAGATACACCTGCCCACACTGTAACACCACGACTAGCAAAGGCTCATCTGCAGCTGATGTATGGCGCTCTCCTGCAACATTGGTGGCCATCATTTCTGTTCAGAGTGAATCGACTTTCATCACTGAACAGCACTGAGGACCACTGGTCCCACAACCAGCATGCAGACCACGCTGATGTAAATGGTTACAAATGGTCTTAAACATGTCTAGAGTTGTGTGTCATTCATTATCTGGTTCCGCATGGCATTGTCTACAATGAAGCAGTTATCAGTGTGTGATGAAGCCAAAGGACGTCCACTTCTTTGCCTTTCTGTGACTCTTCCAGTCGCTTTGTATCTCTGATACAATCTGTTGATGACACTCGTCAACTCTAAACTCGTGGCCACTTCGTCTGCTTAAAGCTTGAAATGGCGAGGTATGTTGATAATTGTAAAGGTTGTCTTGGTCTCTGATGTAAAAATGTGATCATCATGTTTGGGAAAATTTTTTAAATCCCTTTTCAAATTGTCCCCTAAATATTGGTTGATTCAGGGATCAAACACGCTCCTTGTTACAGATCAACAAGTTATGCAAAAAACATTTAGCAGTTGGTCATGAGCATTCTAAATGTAAGAGATGGTCTCATTTAGTTTATTTAAAAAAAAATGTAACAAATTTTATGTCCATCGTAAATTTTGAAACCCCGAAACCAAATTTCCCTGAATTTTTTTTGGCGTGTTATCAGATGTCTTAAAGCTAAATAAGACAAAAATTTTATAAAGCAGTTCAAAAGGCGTCTGAATGTAATGATATTACAAGTTTAAAGACTTTTAAAATTAAAGAAGGTGTAACGTCCAGGGAAATTTTTTCTAATTCCCGATTGAAGTCGGGAAGGAATTTTTTCCTTAAATTGGGACAACTAGCTTCTACCTCATGGGGTTTTTTTCCTCCCCGCTCAATTTAACCCCCTTTCCGCCCGGGCGTTTTTGGGGTTCTGACAGGCCTTTTTTGAAAAAGGGGATGGTCACTTTATTGAGAAAAACTTTTTTACACTTTAACCTTCCCTGTGATTCAGAGATTTTTTTCTGTGACACATTTTGGGTTTAAGATAGTAAAAATTTTTTGGTCCAAAAAAGCTTGTTTATTTGTGAAAAATATCAAAGAATCGTGAAAAATTAGAAAAATTTTCCCAAATTTTTAAAAATTTTCAAAAATTTCTCCCTGTAAGACAGATAGTTATTCCCCCTAAAAATAGTTTATAACTACCCTTTCTACCTATGTCTGCTGGTTTGGGCATCTTTTTTTTAAAATGTTTTTTTTTTTTTTTTTTACAAAATTTTGGGGCTTGGGAAATTTAGTAGAAATTTTTAAAAATTTTTAACAAAATTTGAAATTACATTTTTTTGGGGACCAGTCCAGTTCTATCGTGCTATGATTGAATGTATTTTTAGATCCCCCTTTTAAATGACCTAAACCCCTTAAAAAATTTAAAAAAGCTTTTAGGAATTTAAATTTAAATTTCCATTAGGTTTTTTCACGGAATTAAAGCAAAGTGGAAGTTAAATTTAAAAAATTTAAATTTTTTTTTGGCACTTTTTTAAATTTTTTATACATTTTTTTCCAAAAATACGGAAAATTTGTGATCGGGAAAGGAAAATTTAAATATTGATTCCCCAGATTCTGCCGTTTTCAGAGATATCCCAAATGTGGCCCTAGGCATTTTTGGTTAAACCCACAAGCCCCAGAAAGGAGGGCACCTACGGGAAACCCTGGGGTCTAAATTTTCATTATTTTTTTAAATTTAGGGGCCATTTCGGGTTTGCAGACGCCCTTAAGGTGCAAAAAATTTTAAAAAACCCTCCCCTAAAAAGCCCCAAAAAGGGGGAAATTTACCCCCCTTTAAGGAATTTTTCCAGGGGGGGGTAGTGAGCAAATTGACCCCAAAAGGTGTCACAAAAAAATTTTTTTGGGGTTAGGCCCTGAAAAAGGAAAAAAAAAAAATTTTTTTTCCCAAAAATCTGCAATTTTAGCTGAAAATTTTTTAAATTTTTTTTCAAGGGATCCCGGTAAATAAAAACACCCAAAAACCTTGTTACGGCAATTTCTTCCAAGTTCGGCCCAATTTCCCTACATGTGGGTTTTAAACTGCCCTTTTTGGCGCATGGGAAAGGGGGGGAAAAAAAGGGGGGAGCGCCCATTTTTCTTTTGGAACGCAGATTTTTTGGGGGGGCCCATGTCGCAATTTTCAAAGCCCCCAAAGTAAACCCAAACAGGTGAAAAAACCCTTTAAAAATCACCCCCTTTTGGGTTTAGCCTCCCCAAGATCTCATTAGGGGGTATTGTTTAAATTTTGGGGGGCACAGGTGTTTTCCAAAAATTTTTTTTTTGCATGGGCATGAACAGAGGGGGAAAAAAAGCAATTTTCCCCCAAATTTTTTTTTTGGGGTTCAATTTTTTAAAGCCCTTTCGCCGTGGGAGTATAAATGACGGATTTCCTTTTCATGGGGGGTCGGGGACAAATTTCAAGTATAGATTTTTTTATGTTTTTTTTTTTTTAAAAATTTCTTTTTCACAAAGGAAAAAGGTCTATTTAAAAATTGGCGGTTTTAAAGTTGGGCCTGTTCGGGGAAAGGGCCATATCGTTTTCAGTTTTTTTGGATATGGAGCCCGGGTTATGGGGGTTGTTTTTTTGGGGGGGATGGTTGATGTTTTTATTTAGTACCATTAAATTTTTTGGGGGGGATTTGCCGCTTGGATCCAAATTTTTATTAAGGTTTTTTTTTTTAGGCCCTTTTTAAAAAAAAACAGAAATTCCCGGGGGGTGTTTTTTATTTTTATTTTTTTAAAATCGGGCACCGTTTCCCGTATTAACCCGAAATACAATGTTTTCTCAGCAGATCCCATACCAAATTTTCAGCGATACCCCCAAATTTTTATATTTTTTTTATGTTTTTTACTGCTTTTACACAAAAAAAACGCTTTTTTTCAAAAAGGAAAACACGGGTTTTTCATTTGCCATAGTCTGAGGGGCCAAAAAACCTTTTTTTTTTTTTTTCGGGGGACAAGCGGGGGGGGGCTTGTTTTTAGCGGGGAAAATTGATGTTTTTAATTTTTATCATTTTGGGGGGGCAAGGTTTTTTGATCAGTTTTAAAATCCGTTTTTTGGAAGGCAGGGTGAAGAGGTTTTCTGCCCTTTCCATTAATGTTTTATTATTTTTATTTTTAACAAAAACGCCCCACAAACCCCCTGCAAATATCCATGACCAGTTTTGCTTTTTCTCTTTTGGGGTTTGATACGGGTTTTGGTGGGTACCCTTTTTTTTTTATTTTTTTTAATTTTGGGAAAACACTTTAAAAAAAAAAAAAAAGGGTTTTTTTTTGTGTTAAATAATTTTTTGCTTTGCTGTCTTTGAGAGCCATAACTTTTTTTTTTTTTCCATATAAAGAGACGTGTAAGGAAATTTTTTTTTTGTGGGATGAAAAGAAGTTTAATTTGGGGTTTTTTGGTTTTTGAACGCCCTTTTTTTTTCCATTTTTTGTGCGGGAGGTTTTTAAAAAAAATCGCAAATTTTTTGTGATGGTTTTTTGTTTTTTTTTTTTAACCGGGGGGTTTTTCCCCTAGGGTAAATTTTAACATGCAGATTTATAGGGCAGGTTTATTTAAAGCCCGGGCGATACCAAAAAATTGGGGACTTTATTTATTTTTATCTTTTTTGGGGCGGGTTGGCATTTGTAAAGGGGAAAAAAGGGGGGTTAAGGGGTTTTTTTTTTATTTTTTGTGGGTTTTTGTTTTTTTTTTTGTTTTTCCCCTTTTGACATTTATTTTTACTTTTTTTTTCACTTTTTTTTTACTTTTTCTTCTAACAGCAAACATCAGATTTTTTTAGAAGGCTGCCAGTGCACAAATACTATTTTGTGTAATGGTCCCCCATGGACCAAAATACCCGTCACCATGCCCCCAATTTTCATTGCGGGCATGGTGACTTCCTCAGATGCCCCGGGAAAATGCCGTTTACTTTTCCCCTGGCCTCAGGTAGGGGATCGGGTGCTGAACGCAGGGTTTGGCAGCCACCCGGGAAACAGGCAGGAGGGGGCTACTCCCCCTGCCCTGGGCTTTTTTATCGCAACCATGGCAGGCGGGGGTAAAGAAACGTTTTTCACCGCGGCCATAGCTCCTCGGCCCGGGGTGATATGGCATGCGGCCAGTGGTAATATACCGCTGGTCCCATGTGGCGATCGTGCGCGGCTCGCCCGCAAGCCCACGCGATCGCCAGGACGTATGCATACGTCCATTTGCGGGAAGTCACTTCCCGCTAGGACGTATGCATACGTCCTATGTCGGGAAGGGGTTAAAGAATAATAAGCTTAACTGTATGGATGTCGGTCTTTTTTCAGCCTTTCAAACTATGTAATCCCATTTTGAGACGCTGAGTAAAACATAAAGAAAACAAAAATGCAATGATTTGGAAATCTGTTATAGCCAGAATTGTTTTTTTCTTTTTATCACAACAGAAAATAGAGCACAGATCAGAAGTTGAAAGTTAGACATTGTTCCATTTCAGGTGAAAAAACGTAAATCATTTAGAAATGAACGGTAGCAACACATCTCAAAAAAGTTGGGACAAAATTGAATTTCTCAGGGACAAAGTTCATTTAAAATGAAAAGAGGCAAAATAGAAAATTGTTCTGTGGTCCGATGATTTAAAATTCTTAATGGAAACCACAGATGCCATGAATTGCAGACTCAAAAGGAAAGGAACCATCCTGCTTGTTATCGGCACACGGTTCAAAAGTCTTTATCTTTGATGATATGGGCTTGCTTTAGTGCCTATAAAGTGGGAATTTTACACATATTTAAAGGCACTATCATTCTGAGCAGTTAATAGAGGTTTTAGGCCATGTTCACACGGCTTAAAATGGGCCATATTTCGGTCCGTAATTACGCGCCGAAGTGCGCCAATTATGGGCCGAAAACGGCCCATTCATTACGGTAATTCACAGTTCTCATAGAGAACTATGGGATTACGTCTCCTCTCCTCGCCCGGCGAAGCCGCCGGGCGGGGAGATAAGTGACATGTGAATTACTAGCGGCATATACGCGCCGCTGGCAATTCAAGTCTATGGGCCGGCGAAGTGCCGGCCCCCTGCTCAGTCCCCCGCTCCCGCCCCGCCCCCGGTCACACGGCGTAATTGCGGGGCGTAATTACGCCCTGCAAATACACCGTGTGAACATAGCCATAGAAGATATTCTCCCAGGGTGTGCCCCAAACCGGCAATCGACTAATATGGGTAGCTATAAACATAGCTACCTACTAATGGGATCTATATACCTACCAAGGGGCTATATATCTACCTACCTAATGAGTTAAGATATATACCTACCTTCCTTCTTGGGGGGTGTCTACATACCTTACTACCTAATAGGGTCCTGTACAGGAATGATAGGTTACTCCTTATCCACCACAGCAAGCACCCATATCTCCTATTATAGGAAAGTGGGTTGCTGTGGGGGACAGGGCATCACCAAGCTTTCCTTTATATGCCTGCATAGGAGTGGGGTTTTAAATGACCCTCCCCCCCCCCCCAGTGGGTGGGTATATAGTTTTGGGAAAAAAGTGAGGATTCTAAAATGTTTGTGTGGTAAATTCTGCAAATATAAGTTGTGGCCAGGAAAAGTCATCATGGTGGTCTGGGCCAGATGGAGAAGAGAAATGAAAGTGAAAGACACATCAGAGATGTCCCCTTTGGAGTCCTGAAATTTGCATTGTTATCACTTTATGTCTGAAAGGTCCCTGGTACAATGGTATCACATATAGTGGTCGCTTTTTTGGTCATGGTCTGGAAAGTATTATTGGGCCCTTAAAATAATGTTTTAAATCTGGGAAAAAAATATTATGTATAATAACCCATGTATAGATGATTATTGGTAACGTTGACTGTTATTTATAATTTTATTACCTACACACATAGCGGGGGCACTGATTTTCAATGTACAGTGTACGCAGGTGAAGGACGGACTGTGGGGAAAATAAACTAAAAATTAGTGACTTGGATTCTTTTTCTCCCTAAAAATGCGTGCTGCAGTTCACTATGTGGCGTGAAAAATGCTGTGTGAACCCAGTCCTAGCGAGCAAAGCGTAACAAAGAGGGCCAGGGCGCCGGATGTTTAAGGACCCTAGCAACGCCCCTGTATGTTTCTATCTAGCCTGAGTGCCATGATTTCCTGGTAAATTCCCTGATGCACAGTATGCACCCATAAAGAGAAATTACATGTCACTCCTTTCGGGCGAACATGCCTCGGAGCCTTAGGGGCCATTTACACGGCACCGGACAAATACCGGCTGGTTTGCCGGCCGGTATTTGTCCGGTTTTGCGGCCGTCTGCGATGAGCGGAGAACATCCCTCCCCCCTCCCATTGAAAAACCCGGGAAAACCGGACGGAAAATGTGCATGTTAAATTTTTTTGCGCCGGTCCGCCGGCGACAAAACCGCGGGGGGGAAAAAACCCGTGCAGTGGGGCCCCTGCTGCACAGGTTTTGCATAGAGCACAATTGTTCTCATTTTGGGCCTTTTTTTTAGGGGGTTTAAAAAAACCCGCAACCAGCTAAAAAACCCCACCCCGAAAACCCGTGAAGTGGGGACATGCCCTTAGGGTTCCTGACTCTAAGGTGGCGCAATCTCCCAAGGCAAGGTGTAAGACTTTGATAACATTATGGATTTTTTAGCTGGTAAAATCTATTGTGTATCTGCAGCAGAAAACTGCTGCAATCCCCTTGGATTTCTGCCACAGATTTTTATTTTGTGCATGAATTAGCCCCAGACTAGTTGTTTCTGAAAAGATAAAATTAGAAAATAATGTCAATAAGTGAAATATCACTTTTCTTTTTCGTGCCATGGCTTTAAAATTCTGCATTAAAAAAAGACAGTGGAAATTCATAAGAATTTCATAACAGAATTTATGCTTCATTATATTAAATAGGAATTTGGGCTACAGTGCAAATTCCAATCAAATATAGCGTGATGTGAATCCCACTTCAAAATCAATGCAAAATCCCACCTGCAAAATGGCCTAATAGAAGAAGAAAATGGCAAAAGCCCAGGGGTTTTCCAAATTGGGGAAGGGGCTCACCAGGCCCTGTATAACAGCCTAGATGCTGTGGTTGTTCTTGATATGGGGTGGACAGCTTTTGAATTATGTCCACACCTCTCTCCCATATTGAGGACATAGATAGCCGCATGATTAGGCATGCCCTATCAGTGCCCACAGTGGACCTAAACATTTACTAGATGACTGGCATAACCTGTTACTTGATCAAAATTATAACAAATGTATTTTTATGTATTAAGCTAAATGAAAAAATTTTTTTCCTAACTTATTAATGTTTTTTATGGCACATATCTTCACTTTTCTTTTAATAAGTAAAAATTTACAAGTGCTACAAAGAACTGACCTTTTATAGATGAAGAGAACATCAATGCCAAGTTACCCGGTTGTTCATCATGCATGTTACCACCTGACCTTATCATCAAAAAAGCTAAAATAGTTACAAAATAATGTCTTTTGTCATAATACTGTCAAGTCACACTTAAGATACAGCCCAGCTTCATACAGTATGTATATTTAACATTTGGTGAATTAACACAAGACAAAAAGGTAAAGGAAATGTCGCAATATGATGTAGATGTGATTCTTTGAGTTGCTATAAGTTCCGTGTTATGCTACATTAGTGTAATGCATTAGAGTATGTGTATCTGAACCATAAAATTGAGTCATAGAAAGTAAATACATGATGATGTTCATTGATGTGAACACTGGAGGTTTTTAAACTTTTAAAATGTATAATCTAAAGCAATTTGCCTGCCAAGAACAAATCTTTTTTTTTTTTACTTACTGTACAAACATACCTAGTGATGGTCAATATATGCTAAATATAATGTAGTATATAATACTATATAACGTATATATAGTAGTATATAATATATGTACATATATCCAGCCCATATATGCCATGCAGTTACTGCATCCAAAAGGGCTCTACAGACTTCACTGGGATTATATACTGCAATAAATGTTATTCTTCCACAACATAACAATGGTTTATAGAGTAGAATGATCAATACAGACACCAAATCGTCAGAGAGTGCTGGGGACGTTAGCTTAGAATCTCAATAAATTGCTGGACAAGTTTTAAAATGTACATGAAATCTGGGTGTGTAGACTTAGGCCATGTTCACACGGTGTTTTTTGCAGGGGGAATTACGCCCCGCAATTACGCCCTGTGACCGGGGGCGGGGGGGGAGTGGGGGGTGAGAGGGGCCGCACTTTGCTGGCCCTTAAATTGAAATTTCCAGCGGCGTTATACGCCGCTGGTAATTTACAGTCATTTTCTCCCCCCCCGGCGGCTTCGACGTCGGGGAGAGGAGACGAATCAAAAGTTTCTCAATGAAACTGGAATTACCGTAATGAATGGGCCTTTTCGCCCGTAAAATTGCGCACTTCGGCGGCGTAATTAGGACCGAAAATACGGCCCATTTTAAGCCATGTGAACATGGCCTTAGCTTAAGACACAAATAAGACAAAAACTCATTGTCGTCGTTAGAGTATTTCTGTGATTTAGCAGTAATATAATGCCACGGGTATGTTATACATTTATTGCTGCTTATTTATATTATTAAAAAAACGGAAAGAAATTTTCTAACAAGCAAAGAAATTAATTTCCACCAGTGTTGCACAAATAATTAAAGACAATCTAGCTATTATATTTTTTTATGGTCCAAACATTTTATGGTGCAAGCATGGCAGGTCCTCTGCTTGAAATGCTGCATAAATGATCCAGAAAAAAAAACACAGGGTTCAGGGGTCTCTCATTTTTCAGCTCTATTGCAAAGCTTAGTACAAAAATTATCCTAATTAATCTTCTCCCAGTGTGTTTCCATTCTCTCTCACTAATTGCACTCTTGTGCTCTTTATCATTAAAGCCCTCCGTATCTTCATGTCTTTCTGAAGATAAACATAGTTATCTCATACTCCACAGCTTGTAAACCTCGTTTCTCCTTTCTGTTGAATTTATCTGCCATTTTTTAACCTCATTATTTAACAAATCCCATTTTCAATAGCACAGCACAACTTTAAACTTACCAAGCCTCTCTTATTTAGACCCGCAGACTGTCATGTGTTTATAGCTAGGTACACTTTGTAGTGGGTACTCACAACTGGATTTTTGTATTAATAGGGTTCTTCAGAAAAACAGATATCATATCTGTTTTTACCTGTAATATAGTTAACACTGATCTTGGTACCTGGGGTAAGTGATTGTCAGAAGACAAACTTATGGTGTCAGTAGATGTCAATATCTCAGAGGTGACAAATCAACTCAACAGTCTCCATTTCCTGAACAATTTATCTAACTGCATTTAAAGTATTTTTGTTTCAGCTTCGATTATTAAAGATTTATAAATGGAATAAAGGGAGTCAATGTAATGAGGTTTTTTTTTCATTGCAGGATATTCAGTAGCTAGTCCTTTTCACTCCCTAAGGTGTTGTAGTCTGAACGGCTTCCAAGAGAAATAACGTTTTAGTGTTAGGACTCACCTGTGCTGGGGTCCTCTTGACGCCCCCAATTGGTAGGTGATCTTAAACACTTTTGATCAAAATTGTGAACTAAGAACCCCACATTTTCATATATCCTTAGCAGTAATGCATTTTTCAAAAATTCCTATATGCCTTTGATGTTTTCTTAGTTGATAATGTGCCACTGACATTTGGAATAGATGTAAGTTACTGCCTCGCCAGTGTGCACCTATACTTATTTTTTTCAAAAAAAATTTTTGTATGTGCATAGCCAAACAAGGTTTTTTTAGTCTGTATGAGGAGTGGCTGTCTCATTGGCTTTTTGCACTCCGCCCATCTCCATAGGTTTTAAACAGTGCAGGATATTCAGTACCTAGTCCTTTTCACTCCGTAAGTGTTGTAGTATGAACAGGCTCCAAGAGAGGTAACGTTTTAGTGTTAGGACTCACCTGTGCTGGGATCCCCTTGACGCAATTGGGAGGTGAGCTTAAACACTTTTGATCAAAATTGTGAACTAAGAACCCTAAATTTTCATATATCCTTAGCAGTAATGCATTTTTCAAAAATTCCTATATGCCTTTGATGTTTTCTTACTTGATAGTGTGCTGCTGACATTTGGAATAGATGTATGTTATTCCCTCGCCAATGTGCACCTATGCTTATTTTTTTCAAAAATTTTTTGGGATGTGCATAGCCAAACAAGGTTTATTTGAGGTTTTTTTCTATCTTAATTTTTTCACAGCCAGAAATATTTAAATCAATTTTCTGCCAAAAATAGAAAATTTGGTTTTGTTTGGAATGTTGGCTCTCGTTATTGAAACCTCCAAATATACGGATTTTGGCAGCATAGTATTAGAATCTGGTAAACCTTTCTACTAATCAGTCATCTGAATTGAAGGAAATTTAGGAAAACAATTGGTGGCTGCAATATAAATTAGTGTGCTATTGTTTTCAGCATGAGAATGTGGATGTCATAGATGAGATCAAGAACAGAAGATGAGGGTAAACTTGATTGTGGAAGACATCTTCGGTTGGAAACTTGGGGCACATATACAGCAGGCACTTTATGGGGTATCTATAGGTGGAATTTGTGGCAGGCACTCTTAGGCCATGTTCACACGGTGTATTTGCAGGGTGTAATTACGCCCCACAATTACGCCGTGTGGGCGGGGCGGGAGTGGGGGACTGAGCAGGGGGCCGGCGAAGTAGACTTGAATTGCCAGCGGCGCGTATACGCCGCTAGTAATTCACATGTCAATTATCTCCCCGCCCGGCGGATTCGTCGGGCGGGGAGAGGAGACGTAATCCATAGTTCTCTATGAGAACTGTGAATTACCGTAAGGAATGGGCCGTTTTCGGCCCGTAATTGGCGCACTTCGGCGCGGAATTACGGACCTAAATACGGCCCATTTTAAGCCGTGTGAACATGGCCTAAGGATGGTCCTTCTGTAGATGCACTGAGGTATCCGAGGTACTGATAGGGCTATCTGAGATCAACACAAACTACTGAATTGTGTTTTCCTATTTTGAATTATTAGTTGATTTGATCTATTGATTTGTCTTAGATAGAATGCTTATCCTGTTTGATAAGCTCTATATTTTAGCCTGACTTTTATGGTGTCTAACTCTGCTGCATTTATAGCAGAGAGAAATCATAGTGTGTCACTTTTTGCTGATCTTTTCACAAAAGCAACTATGGCACGCCACTATATTACTTCCATTATATGTTACTGTAACTAGGATGACATTGTGACAGCCAGACCTGTGTGACAGCATTGTGCACTGGAGCACAATATATTATTGAACCTACTTTAGATCCTTCAAACAGTAGGAACTTGCTGAAGAGAAGGACATTTATCACACTGTACATGCTAAAGGATTAGTCCCACATCTAATGGTTTACAAACCTAATTAGATAATTTTCATGGAAAACATTTTCTACATATTGCAACATATACTGTATACTCCAAAGGTAAGGAAAGAGATGGCCAGCAACATGATGTGTATATACTATTTCCAACATAGTAAAATCCCCATATCTCTAGACTCATCTAGAGAGTACAAGGGTATACACTGGTGATTTTGAAAGTTTTCCCACCTACAAAGAATGGAGAGGTCTTTCATTTTTATCATAGGTACACTTCAGCTGTGAAAGACAGAATCTAAAAAACAAAAAATCAAGAAAATCACATTGTATGATTTTTAAATAATAACCAGCAAGAATTCTGGCTCTCACAGACCTGTTAGTATTTCTTTAGGAAGCCCTCGTACTATGCACTCATCACCTGTATTAATTCCATCTTTTTGTATTGTTATTTTTAAAAGAACCGCCCACACTCTAGTCGATACACCCCAAAACCTTCCCCACCAGGGGCCAAGCCAAAGAACTTTCTAAGAACACTAGGGACAGAATTGTAGACCTGCACAAGGTGGGATGGGCTACAGGACAATAATAAAGTAGCTTGATGAAAAGGCAACAACTTTAGGTGCAATTATTAGAAAATGGAAGAAACATAAGATGAATGTCAATCTTTCTTGGTCTGGGTCTCCATGCAAGATCTCACCTCGTGGGGTAAGGTTGAAAGGGCGGAATCTCCAGAAAAGGGGAGAACAGGTAAAGGGCCTAAATAATTGGGGACTAAAGTCTCAAAAATTACTGTTAGTAACACACCACGCTGTCATGGATTAAAATCCTGCAAGGCAAGCAAAGACCCCCCTGTTTATGCCAGTACATGTCCAGGCCCCTTTGAAGTTCGCCAATGACCATCTGGATGATCCACAGGAAGCATGGGAGAGGGTCATGTGGTCAGATGAGACCAAAATAAAACTTCTTGGTATCAACTCCACTCGCCGTGTTTGGAGGAAGAAGGATGAGTATAACTCTGACTACACCATCCCAACCGTGAAGCATGGGACTGGAAACATTATACTTTGGGGTGCTTTTCTGCAAGAGGGACAGGACGACGGCACTGTATTGAAGGGAGCATGGTTGAGGCCATGTATCGTGAGATTCCCCCCAGTAAAGGGGTTGAAGATGGGGTTTTGGCGCTTTTTAGCAAACAATGACCAAAACAAGCCCGGGGGAATAATGAGTGACCATAAGAAACATCTCAAGGTCCTGGAGTGGCCTCCCCGTCTCCAGACCCCAACCCAAAGAAAAATTTTTGGGGGAGGAAAAAACCAATGTAGCCCAAAGACAGCCCAAATCTTGAAATCTTAAAATTTGGAGAAATTGTTGGGGGAAGTGGGACAAAATCCCCGCTGCGGTTTGTGCAAACTTTGGGCAAAAACTATACAAAAAGATGTCCTCTGTAATTGCAAACAAAGGTTTGTGTACCAAATATTAAGTTCTGTGTTTCTATTGTATCAAATATTTTTTCATGCATTTTTTTTTAAATTCTGTCTCTCACAGTTGAAGTGTACCCGTGAAAAAAATTACAGACCTCTCCATTCTTTTTAGGTGGAAAAACGTGCAAAATCGCCATTGTATCAAATACTTATTTTCCCCACTGTTTGTTTACTTAAAAGTCATGCCACGTTAAATACAACCAACCTATTTATGGGCAGAAATCTTGACAGCTTCTCTTGTCTCAAACACCAGCTTTTTCTGGTCTTAGAAAACAACAGAATTGAATAGTTGCTCAAATTCAAAATCTTTTGTATTCAGGTTTGATATGCCTAGGTTGGTGAAAGTATGCTTGGGACCTTGCTGGTAATATTACATGGCTAGGCGACTCCTATGAGGGGTTTTCGGCTAGAGTTATGTCTTACCACAGTGTCCTTCTTCCTATACTGTAACTAGCGAACCTTCTATAACCGAGCAAGTGGAGAGGCTCAAGCGTCTGGCTGTGACTCTTTACAAATTGCATATCATATCAAACACAGGAGGTACAACACATTTTGTAGTTCTGTCTACCTTCAGCGGTTTTCCTCAGTGAGATCCCTCAATGATCTCATGACTAAAACATTTTTTTTTTATTTTATATCCTTTTCTTTTATTTCTTTCACAGTTTTGCTTTAAATGTAGGACACTTGTGTACATTTGTATATTAAAGCTTAAAATTAATGTTTGCTCCCTGCTGCTTTAAACTTACCTACACCCTGATAGTAGAAAAAGTATATCATAGTTGTTTAACCCTTTATATGCCAGTGTGCTTAAAGAACACCAGTCACCATGACCCAAACACACAAAAAATTATAGTAGATAAAATGAAAAAACTTTTCTCAAATACATGTCATTAGCATATCAGAGGATTTCCCTCAGTATTAGGGTGCGTTTCCACGGCAAGTGCCAAATGCCGGTCGGTTATACGACCGGTATTTGCACTGTTTTGCGTCCGTCCCTACAGCCGCTGGGGGGACGGCTTTTCTCCGTGATGAGCGGAGAAAAGCCCTCCCCCTTCACATCGACTTGCACAGATTTCGTCCGAAAACCGGACGGAAGAATGTGCAGGTACAATGTTTTACGGGCGGTGCACGGGCGGCAAAAACGCTGGACGGAAAACCCGTGCAGTAGGGACTGCTGCACGGGTTTTCCATAGAGCACCATTGTGCTCATTTTCGGCCGGTTTTTCAGGCGGTCTGCAAAACCACAAACCGCCTGAAAAACAGTCAGAAAACCCATGCAGTGGGGACATGCCCTTACAGGGAAACTGTTTTTACTTTCACTTTGTAAAGCAAAGCTTACAATCTGGTAAGATTCCTCCTGTATGAGATACTAAGGCCGTGTTCACACGGCTTATTCCCGACGGATTTGTGAGCCGTATTGAGCTCACAAATCCGCCGTGAATAAGGGGCGGGACGGGGCGGGCCGGAGCGGGTGGGGGCGCCGCTCCGGCCCCATAGACAATGCTTTTATCTACGGCGCGTACGCGCCGTAAATAATGTGCATGTCACTTTCTCCCCCCGCGGCGGATTCGCCAAGCGGGGAGGAGCGACGGATTCCACTGTTCTCTATGAGAGCAGTGGATTACCGTAATTGCTGCCGCGGATTGGCGCCGTACTGCAGTGCAAATCCGGGCGCGAGTACGGGCCAATCCGCGGCAAAATAAGCCGTGTGAACGAGGCCTAACTGTACAGAGGAAGCTGAGAACATAGCTGCTGGTACAGGGTTAATCTGAGTCTCTCACTATACAAATGCTACAGTTGTTACAACACACTGAGGACATATGTCTGACAATGTTTACCTTTTGCTTCCAGATTTCTTCCTTATAGCACAGAGGCATCCATATTACACTGCGGCTAGTGTAATAACACCCTGCATAAAGATAGCAGCACAGAGCTTCCCAGTGTACAGACTTACAGGCTCCTCCTTGCACAGTGGACTCTCCCAGCTTAGAAGCAGGAAGTTTCACAGAGCTGTCGCCATAGTGATCCATCATGCTACCAGGAGCGGACTTGGTCCCGAAAGCCCTGTTTTAAAGGGGTTTTGCCACGATCTCATTTCATACCTCCTGCATCCAGCTCTTCAGCTGTGTGTGCTTAGAAGGGGGCGTGTGTGATTTGTTTGAATTGCATATCATGTGACTCAGCAGGATGACATCACCAGGCCTTTTCTCTCTGTAGTCAAAGAAAGGTCAGTTTATGTATAGAATTGTAAGTAGCTACACTGTAGCTCAGAGGTAACATTTTTGCTTTACAGCACAAAGGTCCTTGGTTGAAATCCCTGCAAGAACTTTACCTGTGGATTTTTATTTCCTCTTTATCAATGCACATGGAGGTTTCTTTTTTTAGTTATTTGCACTGTTTGACTAATTACTAAGGAGTACAGGGGACAGGAGTAGAATGACAGCACCCGGGGTTTGAACACTCAGTAGCTGCCTGAGAGGAGAGGTGATGTCTGAGCATGTGCGACTAGGACTGAGGAGCTCACAGCCCTGGTCGTATCCCCTGGAGACGAGCTTTAAACAATGGATCACTAAAGGAGAAGCTAAAACAAAAACGGTGCAGAATTTTTAATAATGATGAATGGTGAAAAGGTTTATTATTTAATTTTCAAACTTCCCACATCAATTTTACTTTGTGGCAAAACCCCTTTAAAGGGCGAGCTCTTTTTTTAAAAAAAAAACAATAACAGGTGAAGTACTTGCAGCAAGTTTTAAGTGGATGTGTAGAATGATTATGGGATGCACTTGACTCCTTTTGTCACCTAATCTGAAAGATGAATGTAACAGTGAATGTAGAAAGCTGATTAACCCTTTACACTCAAATCCAAGTCACATGTATAGTGCCTGTTGGCACAAAGCAATGCCAATGAGAAACCTACAAACCAAAACAGAATACAGGTAGTAGAAAAACAGCATCCATATTGTTGCTAAGAGTTGAAACAGTTAAACAAAACTCTGAACAGAAGAGGCAAACAAAGAGAAACAAAGCTTTGTGCAGGTTATTTCAATAACATTGGCAAAAATAATCATTATTAATGTCCAGAGCTCCAGTTGGTCTTTAAGCCACAAGAACATATTCATAAACTAAAGCTGTATTCACATCAGGAATGAGACCTAGGTTGGTTGTATACATCTCAAAACCTGTTAAAAAGTATTCTGACTTATATCATGGCAGCCATATACGCTTTTTTGTGGGGAAAAATAGCCTAGTATTTTACAGTATTCTGTCCTACAAATAGAATATATATGACCGAAAACAGACCAATTGTACACAAAAGTAACTATGTTTGCACAGTTAAAAATTTTGACTACCCAAAAGTCTTTGTCTTCAGTGTTAAAAGGGTGATTTCACAAAGCCACTGCCATGTTAAGGTTGGCTTATAGCTAGCTACCAGCCAACCAACCAACCAACCAACCAACCAACAACCAACCACCCAAACCGTGTTATAGAGTGAGGAGGGTGGTGTTTGCGGCCATCCTCCCCATTCATTTCTATGGGAGTTCCAAATATAGTAAACTTTGTAGTGGTTCACCCACTCCAAGTGTACTACACCCAAAAATATTATGCCCCTTCACACTTTCCGTTTCCTCTTCCTTTTCTGATTAGTGACTTTTTAAAATTAATTTATGCCCACCCCTTGTAGTTAGTATAGGTGACCTTTTTGAATTTAAGTACTCTTTTGTCTAATGTCCTGGGCTCCAATAAAGCATACTACTATAGCATGCTCTCTCTTTCTCACTGCCCAGTGCCTGCTCTTTTCCCACCCAACCCAGAGACTGAGCAGCACTGTTGAAGTGAGCTGGGTGGTGCAGGCAGGCTATACAGTACAGAACATAAAAGAACCCACCTATGACCAGCCCCAGCTACAGTTTAATATTACACACATGTAATATCTTGCCCAAAGGGAACCAAGGTAGGCCTCTGAGTTTAGCAGGACGGGGACTGCTTCTCAGAGGGAAAGGCAGAGAAAGAGATGGAGGAACCAAGAAGCATGGGAGGTATGTGCAACAACAGCTGTAAAATGGGCCCCAAGAATCATCTCCACTGGCGGCCTCCAAGAATCAACTACACTGAAAGGCCCCAATAATCAACTCCACTGGAAGGCCCCAAGAATCAACTCCACTGGAGGGCTCAAAGAATAAACTCCACTGGAAGGCCCCAATAATCAACTCCACTGGAGGGCCTTCAGAATCAACTCCACTGGAGGGCCCCAAGAACCAAATCCACTAGAGGGCTCAAAGAATCAACTCCACTGGTGGGCCCTAAGAATCAACTTCAATGGTGGGCCCTTAGCACCCAAGTCTGACATGATCTCTCTACAGATCTCTGGTAAACACATCTGGAATAGCTCTTGATCCAATTTTGGATCAACAGAGCTGACAAGCTGTATAACAAGTGATGTACTATGCAAAATTGTTCTTCAGCTCACTACTTTAACGTAAATTGGTGGTGGTGCTGCTGCTATAAAATAGAAAAAGTAATACCTCTCTACTCTCCTGAATTTCAGCAATGCTTCTGAATGGAAGTGGTCAGGTGCCATTGTCTGACATCACTGTTCAGAGTGTTTACTTCCAAATGCTGGAATAAACAGAAGACTTGGCAAGAACACTGGAACACAAGGGGTGAGGAGGTAAGTATAACTTTTATTTTATTGTAGCACTACGAACAACAATGTACTGTCATTTGTGAGAACATAAGAAGTAGTAGATTTACTTGACATAAAATTAAACTATACATCATTTTTCATCTATGGGTTAGAGCCCTAATTTTGATTTTTCTGTGGTGAAGACTAGCTGGTGTTTACAGCATACCCTCAGAAGCAGCAGTATGGAAGACATTTTATAGCAGTACTGAGCACTCTAAGCTGCTGTATGAATGCAGTAGTGAGGTGAGATATATCACTTACTAGAACTCTTAGCTGTGTCTCTGACTCTTTCTGTCACTGTCTCACTCTATATTCTGCAGCCTACTCCACTTCTATGGGTAGCATGTAACCTGATACTTCAGTAACAAGATCCATCTTTAGCAGACTATAGTACTATTTTTTAAATGTATAATAAGTTTAGAAGGAAGAGGATTAACAAATGAAGGAGAAGGACGTGCGTACAGTTGAAGGCTACCATGGAGCAGGAACCTTTGGCAAAGCTCCCTGCCCTGCAGAGTACTCTGGTGGGTTGCAAGCAGGCTTGTGGCCTACCGAAATATACAACACAGTTGGTGTGATGTAACGGCATCACACGGCTTGCGCCGGGAGTAGAATCAGATTTTTTTAATCAGCTGCCTATATATTTACCAGCCTACTGGGGGACCCTAAACACCTATCTATCTACTAGGGGGGCCTTTAGACCTACCTACATATTGGGGTACCTATATTCCTACTGACATTCCGGGAGGATCTACAGACCTACCAACCTACAGGGGGAAAGCCTCCCTGAACTGAGGTACTTATATTCCTATTTACCTACTGGGGTTCCCTATAGACAAACCTACCTATTGGGGGGCCCTACAGATGTAGACACTTACTGGGGAGACCTATAAATCTACCAACCTATTGTGGGGACTTCTAGACCTACCAATATACTGGTGGGATCTTTATGCCAACCAATCCCCTATATGCAGTACCTTCCAACCTACTGGGAGTACGCATATACCTCCCAAACCCTACTGGGGAATTATACCTGCCAACTACTGGGAACCCTAATAGCCCCCATTTTCGGGGCCCCCCCATACCCCACCAACCTACTGGGGGCCTACATCCCAACCTACATAGTGGTACAAAAATACCTATCACCTCGGGGGTTTACAGCCTACCTTTCTACGGGGGAAACCCAAAACCTACCAACCTAGGGATATGATGCCCATCCATTCGTTTGGGGGGACCTATATACATACCTGCTGGGGGACCTAAACCCAAACAAACTTCAGGGCCTACCAAATTCAAAAAGCCAATTTCCCTTTTCACTTCGGGAGCCCCTCGTACCTCCCAAAACCACTGATGGCCTTATCGCCCAGCTACTTTTTAGGACCTTATCCTAGGGGAACCTTCATACCAAACCTATTGAAGGGCCGAAATCCCCTTCCTGTTTCCGAAAGTGCCAACCTATTTACAGGGGGCCCTATTACCTATTTTTTATTACTAGGGGGGCCTATATCTACCTATTTACTGGCCAGTGTATATAGCTAGCTGACCACTTTTTGGGTGGTTTCTGCATCCAGTGGGGAAAATAAGTATTTCATACACTAGCGATTTTGCAAGTTTTCCCACCTACAAAGAATGGAGAGGTCTGTAATTTTTATCGTGGGTACGATTTAACTGTGAGAGACAGAAACTAAAAAAGAAAATTACATTGTATGATTTTAAATAATAAATTTGCATTTTATTGCATGAAATACGTATTTGATCACCTACCTAACAAACCCGAAGAATTTCTCTCCAATGTTAGTTTTTTTTATTAAGAAGCCTCCCACTCTGCACCCCTTACTTTTTTTTTTTACCCCTTTTAAATTTTTTACCTTTACATCTGTCCACACATCAATTAAAAACACCTCCAAACCCCTCTCCAGGCCGAGATCTGTTAAAGGGAACCGGAGACAAAAAATTTTAACCCGTACAGGGCTGGGGTGGGCTACAGGCAATCGGCAAGCGTTTTGGTGAAGGCAACAAGTTGGACATTTTTTTGAAAATGGAAAAAACACCCGGGGACTGTCCATCTTCATCAGGGTGGGTGCCATGCAAGTCTCGCGTTGGGGGAAGGATGTTCTGATAAGACATGGTAAGACCCGAATAAGCGGGACCCCGTCCAAAAAAGTACCGTTTGATTTGGTCAACAAACCCTTTTTCTTCAGAAGACATTGAAAATGTGTCATGGCTGGGTCTTCCAGCAGGCAATGACCTATACCCAGAAAAGGGAAAAATTGGCCCCGTAAGAAGCTTTTTTGAACCCCTGGAGTGGCTTAGCCATTCTAAAACCCTGAACCCAACAAAATCTTTGAGGGGTTGAGCTGAAATTTAAAATGTCCCCAGCGGAAAAGCCAAAAAACTTGAAAGATCTCTAAAATCTGTATGGATGGTGGGGTGAAAACCCCGCTGCAATGTTACAAATTTTGATCAAAAATACAGCAAACATCTGCCCCTCTAAATTGCAAACAAAGGTTCTGTACCAAAAAAAGTTTGTTTTTTAATATCAAATCTTTTTTCATGAATAAAATTAAAAAAATTTTCACAATGGATTTTTTTTTAGTTGTCCTCACAAATTGAAATGTACCCAGATAAAAATACGACCTCCCATTCATTGTAGTTTTGGAAAAACTTGCAAAATCACCCGTGTTCCAAAAAACTTATTTTCCCTATAGATCTACCTCCTTAAGGTTGGGGACTACATAAAACTTACTACAGGGGGTCTTTTATATCTGTATACTTACTGGGGGGCCATATATCACCTTGAGAGGCCCATAACCTAACAAAATACTGCTGCCCTACCAAACTACAAAGGACCAAAATACCTCCCATTGGGAACCTAAAGTACCTGCCCAAACCCACGAGGGGGGCCCTATAACCCTACACCTGTGGTAAGACCTTTATACCTACCAGAGAGACCTGCATACCTTCCTACTGAGGGGGACCTATTTACCTACCTACTGAAGGGGCCCTATATAACTTCCTAGCTACTGAACGTACCTATATACCTACCTAGTTACAGGGGCCCCTACATACCTACTTACCTACTGGGGGACCTATATATCTACCTATTTACTGGGCTGGCATATTTACCTACCTACTTTTTTTTTTTGGGGGGGGGGGGGGTTCAAAACACCTACCTACTGAGGGGGGCCTAAATTTTCTACCTCCCTCTGCTGGGGACTAATAAAACACCTACAGGATTTCCCTATATCTTTTTACTTACTTGGGGGGTTCATATACTCCCACCTAATGGGGGGGCCCATATAGGAAAAGATGTTTTCTTTTTCCACCCCTCCCCGTAGGTAGGTAGGTCGGTAGGTAGGTAGGTAGGTAGTTTTATAGGTGCAGTAAAAGTGAGAATTTTAAAATGTTTGTGTGGTAAATTCTGCACAGACGAGTCGTGGCCAGGAGAAGTATCATGAGGTTGGTCGGGTGGAAAAAAAAAAAGGAAAAAAGAAAGACCTCATCAGAGAAGACATCACCTGTGAGTCCCTGGATGTAACTGCATGGTAATCACTTACACGTCTGCGGAGCCTGTGTACAACTGGTAGTCACATGTGGTAGTCGCATTTAGTAATGTTCTGGCAGTATTATTTGATCCTAAGTAGTAACTTTGGGTTTGGGTTTTTGTTGGGGGTTTTATTTTTGTAAAAATAAAAAAGTAGGTAGTTTGCTCTAATAGGGTGGTCATTTGGTTTTCTGTATGATGTTATTTAAAATGATAAGGTCATATATATATCAGAGTTTTTGAAAAAGCAAATTTGTCAGCACTGAATTCTATTGTACAGTGTACTGCTGAGGTGATGGACAGGATCTATGGGAAAAACGGTAAAAAATTTGTGCCGGATCATCTTTCTTCTCCATAAAAATATTTGCTGCAGTTGTGTGAACCAGCCTTGTTGGGCAAAATGAAACAGAGAGCCTGGGCCCTGAATATTAAACCCCTCACTGCATCAACCAGTTTTGACCCCTCTGACAGAACCTCATGTTTTAAATCTGATGTGTCACTTTATGGGAAAATAACGTTTTGATACTTTTACCTATCCATATGAATCAGAGACCGTTTTCTCGTGATACATTGGGCGGCATGGATGAACGGGGCTGTGGCAGACATCTGGCATCTTTTCAGCCTGATATCAGACGCATTCAAAGAGGGGGGACGAGAATGTGAAACATAGATTTATACTTCGTATGGCATTTTTAGGGGGCAATGCTGGGGCAGGTAAACTTTCAAAGGGGTATACCTGAGCCCCGAAATTTCACACGTGCTAGAAAGCGCCCTGATTTTGACTGGACCGGGGGTTCCCCTTTTTATTAGGATTTTCTTTAGGCGCCATTACAGGTTTGAGGACACCCTAAGGTGCGAAAATTTAATAAACACCCCCTAAAAAGATGTTTCACAAATTTTTTAGTGTTAAGCTGTGAAAATGAAAAAATGCTTTTTTTCAACAATCTGCAATTTAAGCTGTAAACTTTACTTTTTTACAAGGAATCCTGAAAAAAAGCACCCCAATTTGTTCCAATTTCGGACAATACCCTATATGTGGGTGTGATAACTCTGTCTGTTTGGGCGCACCCATGGCCAGGGTGTACAAGGGAGGGAGCGTATTTGGCTTTTGAAACACAGATTTTGGTAGGTGCCATGTCGCATTTATAAAGCCCCCAGAAGTCACCCCAACAGTTTTTTTAGCACCTGACCATCAAAACGGAGGGGGGGGTGACAAAACATTGGTTTTTTTTTTTTTTTGGGGCTTTATTTTTACATTGTTCACTGTTTAGTATTAATTACATGATAACTTTACTATGCTGATCTGTACAATTGCAACAATATAAATTTTATATAGTTTTTTTATGTTTTATTACTTTTCTACAATAGAAATGCATTAAAAAAAATTGTGTTTTTATGTATTTGGAGCGGACTAAGGGCTTGATTTTTGTGGGCAATGAGTTGACATTTTTATTAATAACATTATGGGGTTCATATGACGCTTTGAACATTTTTTATCAAGCTTTTTGTGAGGCATTCTGAACAAATACGGTATAATCTGTAGTGTTTTTTATTTTTATGACAGGGGTTTACTCAGCAAGTCGATACGATTACAGAAATACCCCATTTTGTATAATTTTTTTTTATGTTTTACTGCTTTTACATAGTAAAAACACTTTTATTCAAAGAGGAAAACACGTTTTTGCATCGCCATAGTCCAAGAGACAACTTTTTTTTTAATTTTCTGTGTATGGTGCTAAGTATAGGCTTGTTTTTTGCTGGAGAAGTTGGTGTTTTTATTGGTATCATTTTCGGGGGGACATGACTTTTTAATTGCCTTTAAATCTGTTTTTTGGAAGGCAAGGTAAAGAAAATACAGCAATCCTGGTAGTGTAATTTTTAACAGCGCTAACTGTGCAGTAAACCTGACACGTAGGTTTACTATGTGTCCAATACGATATGCCTAAGTGGTTGTCGCGATGGCCAGAGTGAGCTCCAGCCGCGGGCGATACAACATGAGGCCAGATATAATATACAGCTGGTTCTATGCTGCGATTGTTCCAGCTCCGCTTGTGAGCTTGCACTATACTCATGATATACCTATACGTCAATTTGCGAGAACCCTTTCCCGACTGTGATGCATGGGTACATCAAATGTCGTTAAGGAGTTAAAGACACTAGCAACGCCTCTAGTTCTGGACAACCTCCTTTAAGAAAATACATCACCCAAGTGATAAATTTCACCAATTTAAATCAGATACTGAATATACTTCTCTTTTTATCATTTGTTTTTATTTTCTGATTTTTTAAAATTATATTTTCTGTACAGGACTATGGGGGACAGCCATCTTGCTTGAGCTACTGCTCTACAATGTTAACAGAATTTTGGAGATCTACAGCCATATGGACCATGGAAAACTATGTTTTATTGCTTGACCTTTGATTTTGCTCTATCGTGATTCTATTGAATACATTGCGCTGTGACTGTGCAAAGAATCAATGTACATGAAAGGGAGCGAGTATGTGAGCTGTGGCTATCAGTGTAGACTTTCTGTCTTGAATGCTCCAATGAAATTTAAATATTAAAAGACTCATGGGAAAAGAGCTGGAACATTGCATTGACCTCTGTTGAAAGTAGCATTCTGAGCTCTTTTCCCATGAGCCTTTTGGAATATTTTAATTTCAGTGGAGCGTTCAAGGTTTACACACCAACATGGTACCTCTCCCTAATGAGAAACCTTAACCCCTTTTGGGCTATGCTTATTGTCTTTCACTTAGCTAGCCTTAGTTTTAGTCCACACTGATGAGGGGCAATACTTCCCCAAATACGACTGTCTGCTGATGAGCCATGTCATGTCATATTAATCCCTTTCCCATTGAAAGGCTCAGTAAGTGGGAAGTGACTTGAGGATTGCTTAATGACTAACATAAAAAATTACTACAACATGAGATTTATGATAATGCATTTTATGTAAGGAAAAAATATCGGAAAAAGCTGTTAAATATATCTGTAAGATCATGAAAGATGATAAACTGGAGTGATAAAATTCTTACAATACAATATAACACACATCAAAGACAAAAAAAGACATGTCAACATTTTGGTAATTTAATAAGATATTGTAGATGTAAGTAATAAATTTGGACTGATGAATGTGGAAGCAGGAGGAACCCCGGGTGGGCCCCTGGGTACCATGGGTCCTTGGGCATAATGGGCCTGAGGCTCCTTTTCAGGCAGAAAGTCAGAGAAAGAAAGCAAGAGGCAGAGTGCAAGAGTCATGCACAGTCGATATAGGGTGGGTCCCACAAAATAACTCCACCTGTGGGCTCCAAGAAACAACTACACTGGTAGGCACCAGGCACCCCAGTCCAACACAAAGTCACTTGAAAGACCACATGTCGATATAAAACTGCTAACCCCTTTGTAAGTTTGAGCCTTTATTTTTAACAAATTAAGAAAACCTATTGGAAATTTTCATATATAGTATAACCTAGATCATTCATTTATATGAATCCATGAATACATCTGTAAAACCAAACTTTGCAGTGTTAAATTTGAGACATTGGCTAAATGCCCCTTGAAAATGGATTTGTAATTCATCCACGTAGGGTGATGTAATAGTTTTCATCCATTACTTTGTTTTTTTTCCATATATCTTGCTGCTTGCTCTGTCTCAATATTTAAACTTTAGAGGCAGGGGGTAGCAGAGATGGGCACACATTTCTATCACTAAACACATTCTCTTTCAACATTGTGCTTGAAAGAACCTTTACGTCTTTGAGATACCAATAAAAGTTGAGTTTGGCCCCAAAAACCTTGAAAGCCATCACTATGTGGTGCTATTGTGCACGTCCTTGTGTTGTCAAAATCCTCTCTCATTCCAACCATGACACAGTATGTTTCCTTTGTTTGGACTGAACAATACATAGAGCTCAATTCTTTTATCATCACCTAGGCCACTTTCACTATAAAGACATTTTTAGCATTCTCTGGCTTGCTCCGATTAGGGGACATATGAACATTTCTGATTTAAGGCTTCCTAATTCAGCTTATTTTTTTCTCATAAAACATCTGCAAAAATGTAGCACTTTTGTTATGTTTCACCCCAATACCAATACAGCTTTCAATCATAACCAAGTGTCTCTTCTCTTCAAAGTTGTACAAATGTGAAAGGGTAGCTGGCTTCACCTCAGAACATTTTGTATGGGGCAGAGCTCCTGCAGTTCGCATTCTGTGTGCCAGCCATTGAGGATGTAAGCATTTGATTGGCATTCCTTAGATTTGTGCACCGATTAAATACTGCAGCTCTGACCTGCAATAGCTGTGAAGATGAAAAGCTGTGAAGTAACGGAAGAGACATTGATGCAACGTTGGCAACATGCTCTCGTTAGCCCAGACACAGAAATATACCAGGTACTAAGAGATATGACAATGCTAGTGATGACTTGAGAAAGGAAAAAAATACAAGTTATACTAAAGCATTTTCTTCTTTGTGGTACAGAAATTCAAAGACGAGAGAGCCGATACAGAATTTAGTTTGTGTGGATAATATTTTTGACTGTGCTACACCATGACTCTGTGAATCAGAAAAAAATTTTGTTCATGTTTTAAAGGGAAAATTACGTTTTGCGACTGTCCAGACATAAAAATTAAGAATTAGGTGACCAACAGAAGATTATAGAGACCATTGCACAGTGGACACAACTATGTTTTTTCTGAATGTACATAGCTCTCTGAACTAGTCAAAATCAATGTACCATGCACAAATTATCAGGAGTAAAAAAAAAGGCATTTTTAAAATTTTTTTTTAATGAAAACTGATACATTTGCACCACACTGTATCAAACAGAGCAGGCTGGGGTGCCCTGTCACAAAATGTTGGGGTCATTCAACATTCAATGCATGATATGATTGCAGGTCGTGACTGCCCTTTGTTCTGGGACCTGTGGGAAAAAGCAGGTGTGTCCAGTTGCCCAGGGTGCCTGGACACCAGAGGTAATCCCGGAGTTTCCTCTGTCTGTCTTGGTAGGAGACAATGAGGAAGAGGCTACCTCAGAGGAAACTGTCCCCGACTAAGAGATGTCCTGAAAGAATTGACCAAAGTCCAGGATTAGACCTTAAAAGGAGCGCTGGAGAATATAACAGTTCTCAGTGGGGTACCCCAAGAGCATGAATCAGAGGGTCTTTTCTTGCACTTTGGCCTGAATCAATTTTTTGTACTGGATGACCAAAATACGGGACAAGGTGATGGAGCAGCTACTAGTGCCAGGACTGTATAAGCGTATGGTCATTGATATGACCCACTTCCATGTGCTAGAAATGCTCGAGAGGGTCATACAAAGATGTTACCAGGAGATTATATACTGTCTATACTGTCTATATTGTCCCATGTGCCAGGTCACGTCCCCAGTAGCACACTTTTGTAGCCCTATGGTTCTCTTACCAATTATTGAGGTCCCCATTGGAAAGGATAGCAATGGATCTGGTAGGGCCATTGGTAAAGTCAGCTAACAGGCATAAATACATCTTGGTAATCATTGATTATGCCACCGGTTACACTGAGGCAGTCCACCCTTGGAACCCCTCAACCAAAACATTTCAAGGGAGCTATTCTTTGTCTTCTCCCGAACAGGAATTCCCAAGATGATCTTAACGGACCAGGGGATCCCAGTCATGTCAAAGGTCATGAGAGAGTTGTGCAAGGTGTTAAAAGTCATGCAGTTGCGCACATCGTTCTACCACCCACAGACGGTTGGCCTCCTGGAGAGGTTTAAAAAGACATTGGAGGCCATGCTTAGAAATGTGGTAGAAAAGACTGGGACTGTCTCTTTCCATATCTGTTGTTCTCTATTAGAGAGCGGTCCCAATTATCCACAGGGTTTTCACCCTCAGAATTTTTGTATGGCAGGCATTCTAGGGATCTATTAGATGTGGAGAAGAAAACCAGGGAAAGCAAGGTCAAACCCTATAAAAGTGTGGAGGAACATGTAGCCCAGATACGGTAGAGAATATACAGGGTGATGTCCGTTGTAAAGGAGCATCTCCTCCAGGCATAATAGGCCGAGGCCACAATATATAACGGGTCCGCCCAGCTGAGACAGTTCAATCCAAAAGATCCAGTAATAGTGTTAGTTCTTAGCTAAGTGGCAGGGTCCCTACGAGATAGTGGAAAATGGTGGAGGTGGGGGAGAGGATAGGTCAGTTATAAGATCCATTAGGTAGAGGTAAAGGAAGCCTTTCCAGATCTACCACATCAATCTGATAAAACTCTGGAAGGAGAGAGACACCCCTGAGGTTTCTTACCTGGTGACACAATCAGAGGAAAACATAAAAGCAGTTAAAATCTTGGATTGGAGACTCTATCCCCCTCCTAAAAAACAACAGTGTAGGGAACTACTGCAAAGGAATCGACATCTGTTAACAGAGAACCCTGACCGTACCAATGTAATAGAACATGAAAGCCTTATGTATTCCTATGTGAGAGTACATCTAAACCCCTATACGTTCCTTTAGGCCCGCCAAGAGATCATTTCTAAAGAGGCTCAGCCAATGATAGAACTGGGGATAATTGAGAGATATAAAAGTGGGTGGTCCAGCCCCATAGAGTTAGTGACAAAACCAAATGGAAAATGATTCTGCAATGACTGACTATCACAGACCTAATGAAGTACCTAAGGTTTATGCCTATCTTCTACTCTGGGTAGATGAGCTAATCAAGAGATTAGGACCATTAAGATACAGTATATCAGCACCCTAGACCTCATTATTATTATCAGATCCCACTGTCAAAAGAGGCTAGAGAGAAGACCAATGAAGGGTCATTTCAGTACATCTGAATTCCATTTGGTTTGCAGGGGGCCCCCATCACCTTTCAGAGGGCTATGGATCAAGTGTTATGTCCCCATAGGAAGTATACGGCTGCATACTTAAACAATATAGTCATCTTCAGTCACGACTGGAATGCTCATCTGGCAAAAGTTCAGGCTGTCTTTAACGCTTTGAGGAAAGACAGGTTTACGGTTAACCCAGATAAATGTGCCCTGGGGATGGAGGAAACCAGATACCTGGGCTACTGTACATTGTGTAGAGAAGGGAGATTAAACCCCAAGAAAATAGGGTAGAAGCTATTCAGAATTGCCCCCACTCCCTCATCAAGAAGCAGGTCAGGGCATTTCTTGGTATTGTGGGCTACTATAGGTGTTTGGTCCCCAGGTTTGCAGAAATAGCTGTTCAATTGAATAACCTGACAAAGGCAGCCCTCGGGAGTTTGTGGTCCAAACAGATGCCTCTGATGTGGGTCTGGGTGTAGTCATGTCTCAGGTAGTGAATGAGGAAGAGCACCCAGTGATATGCTTGAGCTGAAAACTATTCCCAGTGGAAAAGAACTATGTCATAAAAAAAAGAAGTGTGTGACCATAAAAAAGGCACTAGACTTTCTTAGGTACTACCTGTTAGGAAGGAGATTCAGTTTAGTCTCGGACCATGCCCTACTAAAATAAAACATAAAATTAATATTTAATAGGTTTTAAATATTATTTATTTTGATATTTCCATTTACTATTCATCCTATATATATATTTGTTATTTATTAAGGATTTTCACCTTTATATATGTATTTTGGGTCTCTGTGAGCCACTTTTTCATTTCATTGGGTGTATATTGCTATGTATTTTTTAAAATAACAGAAAAGTTTGCCCTTGGGTGGCATAACATAGGGAAATCAAGGTAGCAGATCCAGAATCCCCTAAAATCAGTTCATACTATAGAAGCAAAAAAACACATCCTGAGGCAACCAGCATTCATACTTTACATGTTTCAAGACTCATGGAAGATGGCGCTCTTAGTCATAAACCTATGATATGTAAGGTATGAATGCTGGTTGTCTCAGGATGTGATTTTTTGCTTTACCAGCAAAGAACTGCATTTATGGCATTTTGCAATACATTTTTTTTTTTTTTTTAACAATGTGCTTTGGGTCTACTACCTTTGGGTAACTTCCTCCTGCTAACAGGATTTCCCCTACAGCGGCAATTGTACTACCAAACACACTGTTACATATTATATGGTGAGCAATCAATTCTTTCTTTAGGCCATAAATTTGGAACAGGGCTAGCAAGGATACTCATGTTGGACCGTACTTGTATGTAACCGAGCAACAGCGGGGCAGCAGTTTAAAACAAACATGCCTCTGGTG